>VXBT01003167.1:716237-885739 GCA_013400235.1 Oriolus oriolus | reverse complement strand
CGGCACCGCTCGCTCGCTCGCAGGAGCTGTGGCCGCCGCAGAGGGACGGGGCTGCCGTGCGGGCTGCCGCGGCCCCAAGCCCGGTAGCTGTCCAAGCCCGGTAGCTGTCCAAGGCCGGTCGCTGTCCAGCGCAAACCAGCGGCGATCCATCCCGCTCCAGGCAAGGAGGCATTGACAGCGCTGGGTGACTGCACCAGTTCTGGGGAAGCAGCGAGGCGCTGGAAGCAGGGATCGGCAGCCTCCGACTGGAAATAAATTTGTTTAGTGTGAAACCGGAGGCGTCACGTGAAGACACTGAATTTAGTACTATAGCCACGCTCTGGGCTGCTGCAGAGTTTTGTTATTTACAAACGTGTTCAAGTCACCAAGAAATCGCAGCTCGCGCTGAAATAATGATAAAAGTAAACAATAGGTTTTAGCCATGCAACCCGGCTAGTGAAGGAGATTTCGGATTAAGTAATTTGGAAAATCGGAATTGTACTCTACCACTTACAAGCAATAATGACTGAAAGCCCCCAGGTCTGCAGATGTCTGTAGTGCCGTATTTTATAGATGTAGAACTTGTCTCATTTGTCGTTTTTTGTGGCATACAGTCTTGTAACTGTGAGCATTATAGAAACGTGACAAGAAAACATTGCTGTAGTATTGCAGTCCATTACCAGTAGCAGCCCGTGCCATGTTGCCAAAATTTGTATTGCATGTTGGTGAATGTCATTTTAATGATACCAGTTAGGTACCAGACAGCCATGTGAGGCAACGTTCAGCTCTTCTGGCAGGTTTTTCATTTAAAATAAAGGTATTAATCATATACAAATATGTACTGAATGCCCAACAATGTGGAACAGATGTTCCTCATTAAAAACAAAAACAGAACCTAAAAAGCAATTCAGTGGAAATTTGATTTACGGCTGCAGTATTCTGACTGCTTTTCAGTGAGTAAGATACAGTGACAAAAAAGCAGGAGGTGACAGTGGATTAATAACATTACCTAAGAAATTAGTTATATCAGTTCTATTAAATAAGAGCTATTTTAAAGTATCAGGTATTGCTGTGCCTGTAATGAGACTCATCAGGCAGTGCCCACACAGGAGTTTCACATCTGTGTGAAGAGCAGCACATGGTCTCATTATAAGTACAGGTTTCCACACACTCATTTTCTTTATTTTTCTGTCTTCTGCTACCCATAGCAAGATCTGTTAAAGAGACTGCATAAAAGCAGGAAAAGCAAATTTGTGTCATTCTCTGTCCACAGAAGAGTAAAACCACTAATGAAGCAAAAAGAGCTGGCAGAAAAATTCTTTTTTGTTCAGGCCCCAAAATAACACTGGGAAAAAATGTTCCATCTTATGTCTCTGTCACCATCCAGCACTGAAAACCAAGAGGAGGCACTGGAATGAAATGGCACAAATGAACTTTGGAAACTTTGCTTCTAGCCCTTTTAGCTGTGGCATGCTGTGCAGAGGGCATGAAAATGGCCTTTTATTCATCACTCTGTGTGACATTTCCAGAGATATTCAGATGTTCTTTCCAGGCTCTTTTGACTTTATCAAGGGTCAGGAATAAAAAAGCTCAAAAGTCTTTAAGATTAGATTAAAATTAGAGCCCTTAGTTGAAATCTGTTTTTTATCAGATCTAACTGGATTTTCATAAATTGAAAAAAGTGATATCAAATGGATCCTACACCACATTAAACATAAAAAGGTGTCACATGGCAAATAGTAATTTAATTTTTTTGACTATGAACAATATATTTCATATTTCTGTGGAAAATTATATATGTAAAAAATTTTACAACGTTTTTGTAGCAAAAAAGTACAAGTTCTGACTGCACACTCACTTCAGAAATGGAACTAGTGCTAAATTATTTGTCTTGCTTTATACTAAATTGAAACTGAATAATCATTTTCTGCCCTGCAGGTTGGGAAGCAAATCTATGATATGAAGCTAATTGTAGGAAACAAGGGGATGGGAAATTCTTTCTTTTCCAGAAAGAATTGTGCAGTATGCTCATGCCTAGAAAGACAACTTTTTATGTGCCCTTGACACTCACAAACTTAGCTTAGGGAGACGAATCACAACCAATATTTCCAGTATACACAATACATTTCTAGTCATGGCCTACATCATTTTCAGGTAATAATTTATTTTATTGATCACCTATTTTAAAATAATGCCTTAGGGAGTAAAAAAAAATTGTTAATTTAGTACCAGGCCATCATTGAGTCAAGACTGCTGTCCACAGGCACTCTTATTATGACAGAGATGTTGTGCTGAACTTACTCAGTTATTTACTGATAGTAAAGTGTTTAAGTATCGCCATCTTATGGTAAAATATGTAACAAAAATTTATATATGGTTTATTCCCCAATCTCTGAAACATTAAGATTTTATTTCAACCACAGCAATATATTGCCTATGCTTTTGAATTCTTTTTTTTAAACTTGATATCAAATATTGATCAACTGTAGAAATTCTTCTTTAACAAATGGAAGGCAGCTCACTAATGATTAACACAGTGCTAATTACTGAATATCAATTTAAGACACTTATTAAATGTTATATTTGTTGACTTTATTCTATTTTTTCTCTATATTTACATAGGAAAAAAAAATTATTAATTATCCATGATAATATATTTCATTAAAGATTTATTTCCAAAAAGGTGGCTAGACGTTCAGCCGGAAGCCAGCTACAGTGAAAGTATTTGGATATAAAATCTTACTTTCTCCTAGTCATAAGTGCAGTATCTTGAAAGAAGGAAGTATCCAATATTAGGAATTTTCTAAGAGTTACTGCTAGATGGCATCTCTGTGCTGCTTTTCTCCACCTGGAGTTTTCTGTAATGACCTTCACAGTATGTAAAGTGGACTTCTTTTATAAGGGTTGCTTTGCTGACCATCATTTGATAATCACAGTGGTATAACCAAGTAAGCATTTTATAGTGTAATAAAGCTGCTGCACATAGAAATCAAGCTCAGCATTTTTCCAAGTATAGATGGCATTTTGTAAGTTTAATTTTGGAAATCTAAATAGATATGATAAATATGTTCATGTTTCAATGCAGTTAATGACCTTTAGGCCTTTAAGTCTTATAATGGCTTTACATCCTACATATAGGATATGTATATGCTGTTTGTTTTCCATTATTGGAATTTTGTGAAAAAATATTTCAGAAAATGACTGCCAAGTACAATCTCAGACAGAAACTAAATCCAGTATTATTAAGGACAGTTACAGAAAGGAACTGTGATTTATATTCATTGCATGGGATAATAGGATGGTTGGGAATATTAACATTAAAAAATAAAAGCTGATTTGAAATCAGTCATCTGTTTTTGAATGCTTAAACTTTACATCTTTGGAATGGCTGTGTTTCTAGATTTTAAAAATCTATGATTTTCACACATAATCAAACTATACAAATAGCCACTAAAATATTTATTTTTCCCAGCTTTCAAGAACTTGTCAGTAGGCAGGGTGCACTGCTTTAGTGCTGCTTAGCAATACAAATTAATTTATCCCTATTGCAGGAATTTATAAGAAAATTGTGTACAGCAAAGGGTTACCGCAATACACTATTGTACTGAAAATATGACTCATAGGACTACAATACACTGCAAAATTAAATCTCATTACCTACTTGGAAATTAATTTACTCTGTTTCCTACAGTATTAGTACCTAGTCAATATGAAAATCATTCATAATTATTTAACCTCCAAGGTTTAAGAATGCTCTAAATCATTAATTGCTGAATGTGGTCAACTCTCACTTGGTGTCTGCTTTCCCATCTCTGAGGATCATGACTCAATAGCCATTGAGGAACATCCTGTTACTATCAGTATGCCCTGGCCTCTCTCCCAGGTGTCATTCCAGTTATTTTACTCTCACTCCAGTAACTTCAGTCAATATGTAAAGACCCAAGATCGTAGTTAACACTGCTTGTTCTTCCTGCAGTAATCAGTACAGTGCCTTCTAACCTTTCAGTCCTGGGAGAAAAAGATGCTTCATATACTTCTGATTTATCTACACTCAATTACATCTATCCATCATTACATTATATAAAAGCACAGAAAGGTATTCATTACATCATTTTAAGTAACATATATTAAGATTTTGGAAGAGAATATGGAAAAACACACACGTGAGTGACAACTGCATGAGTGCTAACTCCCCTGTATCTATCAGATATCACGTGGTCTTTAAGGGCTTTTTAAAACTCTTGATGCTGTGGGAAGAGGTCTTTTTTTCCTCTGGTTAAAAATTGATCCCTCTGTTGCTCATGAGTATTATGACTTCTACTCATTTGAATGCACTCAAAACCAATTATATATGTTATACAAAATCTCAAAAATAGTTTTATATGTATACATATACACAGACATATCCTCACAGGAAACAATTGTTTTTCCAGTAGAGGCATATTGTCTTCAGGTAACCAAGCTTCCACCTTTCTTCTATGTTTGGCCAAGTCATAAGCCAGTGAGAGAGAATCAATTCACAAAGTCTGCAAAGAAGAAAAAGCTGAAGCAGAGAAGGCAACTGTCAGGAACAGGAAATGCAGTATTAAAGCTATTAAAACAATGTCAGCTCTAAAAATGGTGTTTCTAGTTGGCTGCAGATTTAACAGTTGTGTTAAAATTTCGAGTTCAAATACATGAAATTCATAAGGGACCTATTAAGAAATGAACAGGGAGTCTTCAGAGAGGGCCCCATCTATTTGGGGCACTGAAATCCCCTTTTTCATAACTGCAGTATAACAAAAATGCTTCAGGGCATCACTTGGGCATTCTTAGTGAATGTTGACTGGAAGCCAGGGAGAATTCAAAAGCGTTCTGTAAATCTTTGCAGCAGTAGTCTGGGAGAAGTCCTCTCAAGGACCGTCTTTCACAAGAACAGCAATCTATCCTACTGCTTCACTCCACAAGGCAGTAGATTTCTTGTCTAAGACCAAACCTAGAGAAAGCAAGGACTTTGTGTGCCTGGGATTGAGTACAGAATTCCTTTCATGAGTGAGAATTCAGAAACAGTGAAACAGTTACCTTACTTTCAGAGTTTCAGAAATTCTTGGATTTACCTCAGAATTCCAGACCAGATCTATTATTCACATGTTTTTAAACTAAGATATGTGACCCAAGCACTTGGTTGTATCCACATTAATCATTCCACCTAAGAACCTAGCCAGCAGAGTTCTCTGTCCTCTAAGTCAATAAAGAACCAGAAATGCAATAGCAATACATATTACTCTTAAAAGTCCTTTGAAATGTATCTTGGACATGACCCCCTATGTCACAGCATTGCTTCCAACATTCAGTGACACTTCACTGTAAGCATGGACTGCAGCCTCTTTTCTCCTTAGTGATTCAAAGAAAACTGACCTTCTATCAGCAGCATAATCTACTAGAACACTTGAAACTATTTCAAAAGCATTACTATTTTTATTGTCTTTGTTTTAATTCCTGACATTAAGGGGTTTAAAGGCTGGACTTGGTTTTATTTGGAATTGAAGAATTCGTATTTCTGTCTTAAAGAGCCATCAAGACAGCAAAAAGCAAAATAACAAGGCCCCCTGTATGGATTAGTTTGTCTCCATTCCATCTCTTTTGGAGCAGGACTAAAATATGCAGTCCTCTTTATGGATACGGAATTTTGTAAATTCTTACCCAGCTGCTTCTGTAGCTATGGCTTTTCACAAGAAAGAAAAACATTTTATGTAATTACTCATAAAATATGCAGTCCTCTTTATTTAAAACATTTTTTTCCTCAGGAGGAATTAAAGAAACTTTAATATTCTGACCTCATCTGAGCCTGTTTCAGACTTTTAAATCACTTAAGTAACTAACCTAAAGCAGCCCCAGATAACACAAATGCAGTGGTTTTCATCCTGCATTCCCCTGAAGAGCAGTCATCTGTCTGCCGCACTGCCTTCTAACCAAACAAATCCTTGTAACTGTGATTTAATGATTCTGTTTACTTATTTCACTGAAAAGCATGTATCAGGCAGCATAACAGCAGCTTAGCAAATTCTGAAAACAAGTAGCCCTCTTCACTGCTATGGTTTTGGGAAACAGTGTTTCCATCCTCCTCAAGCGTAAAGTAACCCATAAGAGGGCAGCCAGAACAATTGGAAAAAACAAACTCCATTCTGAGTGGGAACTGAGGGAACTCTCTTATTAAGTGCCAATCATAATATGGTGAATATTATTCTTAAATTATTGGGGCATGTTATTAAAAAAGAGTTTATAGAGATTTTCATGGACTTCCTTTCTTAGAACCACAGCTATAGGAGCTTCAAAATGTGTTTCCGTGTGTCCGTTTCAAGGAGAACTAAGCACGTAAGTATCTTTCCATGTATGAAATTGTAAAACTATTTGAGTTTGGACTTCAGATTTAAAATTAGATTTACACAAATATGAACTCCAGCATTTAGAATACAGTAATACTTGTGGTGACAAATATTATTGATCTGAGATCTCATTATAAACACAAACCTATCACACACTTCCTTACTCATATTAAATGGGGATGTTCAGTCTCAGCCTCCCTACTACAATTTTTTTTTCTTATTCTTTTTGTATAACCTTCTACATATTATTTGAACTGTTCTACCTTCTTATAATAAGACTGTGCATTTTCAATAAATAGTATTGGGATATTTTTCCCAAAAAAATATGTAGAAGGCAGTGCAGTTGTAACAAACTGTTGTACTGAGTAACAAAGAGTACATAGAATAGATGATGGTACAAAAAAGGTAGATCCAGCTGTAGATACAAGCACTCAGTTCTCAGTTCTGAAAGCCAGTGTGTGACAGGTTTGAATTTATAATAAGATCTCAGATCAATATTGTTTGCTCTCATCACAGGTATTTCTGGGCACCTGCATAAAGAATATAGAGATGTACGTCAGGCAGAGTAGCCTAAATACAAAAATTGCCGCTGACCTGTTTCCATCCTGTCTCTGAATATGTGCACAATTATCAAAACACTAAAAACATACGTGTTAGCAATCTCCCATGAGAATCAGCTTTAGCCACAAGCAAAGAGGTTGCTCTCCTGCATTTCTGGCTTTTTAAAACCTCAAGATCCCTTCTGACTCTTTAACCTAGAGGCTAATACTACTGCCGCCTCTGCCTGCCATGTAACAGGCAGGAATTTACTGACTTTCAGATACCTCCTCAGTCTCCAACAAAAATTTTGCAAGTGCTCTTGCTTTTCTTTGTGATTAATATGTTGATATTAAAATCATATGGACTTTGCTATTCAACAAGCTCAATAGTATGTACGTGTAGTAACATGTGCAATTAAACTAGATACGCAAAAATGTAGCTGAAAGGCAAATGAGTAAACTGGAAGCTATATTCCATACTATGTCACACAAAAATTAGTGTTTCCAGTCTTACAGAAGTCTCCTGGCCCTGAAAAATACACTGAAACCAGATGCAAAGAATAAAAGAAGTTCCTCTAAGGTAGGAGGGCATGTAAATAGTAGGAGTGGCTATGTCTTTACCCTTCTACTGAATTTTCATATAAAACTCCTGAACTTCCTATGCACCACATAATCCTACATTCTTTGATGTAATGGGTTCACTTATAACATCAAAAAATCTGTCAGCTGTGGCTCATACAAGGTTAAATAGCTGGTTTGCACTCTAAACCTTTTCAATAGGAATTTTATAAAAATAATTTTTAATGACCTTCTGCTATACTCATTCTGCAGACACTGCTAAAATAAATACTTCCATATTAGCAGATGATACAGATACATATTTCTACCTTGTTTCCTTTCCATACATCTTGCTGTGATCAGCAATCTGTCCAGCACAATTCAAGAAGCTCAGATTTCTGTGCTGTAGTTGTTGTCTTTTGCTGATCTTTGCCCTCTGGATTTGCTTTCTCATACAGCCACATACATCTGCGGCTCAATTTCAAGTCAGTGAATGTGACTATCTTCACTGTGGCGATAGAGTAAAATAAGTGCATCCAAAGTTCCGGGTACTGACCTTGCATTTACACATGAGATCTCACAACACCAGCAATGTTCTCTCCTTTCTTTAAAATGGCAAAATACAACTTTAGCCTTCAGACATTATATATATATATATATACTTCCCCTCTTATTTGTCAATGAAAAAGAGCATGCATTTGAAGAAAATTTTGCATGGAAATATTTACTGAATCAGTGTTCTCAGAATGCCCCATTTATTTAGACCACGGTATTTATGTTTTTTAGAGACAAAGTTCTCCCTCTCTAAGGTGATCTTTCTCATCTCAAGCACTCAGAAGAAAAACTATTGGCTAAAACACTCAGTCATCATTATAAGTATTTCATGAAGCAATAACTTGATTTTGTGAGCACCACCAGAGACTAGATTGTGGAATTTTAGAGCAGGCAGGGAAGTAGTTTCTTGTCCCCAAAACACCTTTAGTTATACTTCAGTCTGTGCTAGCTTTCCCCCTCTTCCTCCTCCCGCTCTGAGCTTCAGAGAGCAGCACATGAGGATGACCACAAATGCCACTCATCTGTTCTTGCAACTCCTTCAAGATGATCTGTGTGTGGAGGGATGTACAGGCAGATCTGTTGCTCTACTTGTCAGACTAGATAATGACATTATCCTGGTGGGTATGAGTCACAAGGAGAAGGAATGTGTTGGCTCAATTTGAGTTTCTTGCAGCCTGAATGAGAAGTGAAGAAACATTCTTCCTTTGGAGATTTCAAAACCAAAGACAGAATGACATGGCTCCCCTGATATCTCTGATAAGGCCGCTGAACAAGAAGCCACCAGGCAATACAGGGAGCCTCAAATTTTAATTTTATGAGAAAATGAAGGAAAAGGGAACCCGATGCAATACTGGCAGTAGTTGAGTAGTTGAAGTATTCAAATTTTCCCAGTTCTAGATTTGTCGAGTGAGAAAGCTACTCTAATGGCTAAGGTCACCACTGTTGTTTATACAGAAGAAAAATTTATCCAGATGCTACTGGCATTCATATTACATTCACCAGTGTCTTTCAGGAATAAAATTAATTGCTCTTGCTAATAGCTCTCTCCCATTTAGAAATAGCACAGAAATTAAATAAGATTAAGCCTGGTTAGGCCAGTGGGTCCATTATCTGTACAAAGGACATGACCAGTTCATGTTTTCTCATGTGCTTCCCCAAATCACTTTCTAAAAGATAGTAAGAGTGACTGTAGTTACTGAAAAATATGCCTAACTGCCCAGTTCTTCTGTTAAATAGACACAAGATTGCATCTTTTCTCCTTCAGAATTTCCCCAAACCACATGCAATTAGATACTGTCCAACACTGACATTCCCATCCTCATTAGCATTCTTGGATATATGCTATTTGTATTTTGTGATTTTCTGGTTTTAATAGCCTCTTTTACTTTAGAATGACCAATGTTACCTTTTCACTTTCTAGCCCCTCTGGGCCCCTACCTTCAGAAACTATTATTTTAGGCAAATATTTTTGTGTTATCACTCTTTTTTTATCCGTTGTCATAAATTTCTTACAGTTCTAATGATTTACTGTATCATGTCATCATTGGTTTCCCAAACCTGAGGCAGATTTTGTGAAACTAATAAATGGGATATTTTTCTTTTCTAGTGTTTCTGCTTCTTCTGCAAAAAATCTGCTATCATTAGCTAATTTAATACCAAGGTCCTTAGGCTCCTCCCTTCTTCTCTCTCCAAAATGCTGATTGTTATTCTGTACCCACACTCTTCTTTGCAATCTTGGAATGCTTTCTGACTAGCCACATCCCTTAGAGATCCCCCTAACAGCTAGGGACTTGTGTTTGGCATTCAGTTTTCTTTAGAGGATGGCTTCTTTTTCCTGGAACCTTTCTGATACTTTTTGGTTTTGAGAGATTAAGAGTTTTGCTAAGTTTTGACAGATTCCTTCTGTATTATTTCATATGTTGAATTCTGTTACTTCTGTTTTCTTTACTGATGCTTGAAATTAATTCCTCTGAGCTACAAATAAGAGCACGTCAATCCAAATGCACTATTTACCTAGGAAAAGTATCCCAGACTTCCATCAGTTCAAATGATTGTGGTTCATGCCTCATATATGTTTGATTTTACTTTAAAGTCTGTAACAGACTGATCTTGTAACTTGTTCATTGGACTGGAAAGACTTTCAGCTATCCTTCTAAGGGCATATATCCAAATTCTGGATCAGTTATTCCAGTTAGTATCAGTTTAATTAAAATGCTTCATGTCAGGCACTGTTGGGCAGGGCAGGGAGTAGAGGCAAGGAAGGTAAAGAACCTACCACAGCCTAAAGGAGCCATTTTTTATATATTTATTGTTTTGGGAAGGCCTTTTGTAACACAAGTCTGTTTGATCAAGGTATTGACTGAGGAACTAATGATCAGCACACACTTACCACCACCAACTTAAACATTAGGTGAAGAAATATTTTCAATAATCCACTTGGTTATTTTAATCTTTTTGAAAAATAATATCCAGTCTGACAATTCACATTTGCCATCAGTCATATTACTTCCGAGTCTCTGCATTTTCCACTGAATTCTTTGAATTCAGAACATTTTAAAATTGGCAACATCCTGTTAGAGACATGTTCACAGCAAAGAGAGCATGTCCTCCCCTTTTCCAGTCAGTAGGGCTTTGCACTTCTGTTTTCATTAGGACCAGCTTGCTCAGACCCACGGACGCTGATGCTGGGGGAATTCTTGCCTGACAAAATGACAAGGGTGATTCCACAGTATAAGCAAATGCCATGGTGTCTATTCTACAAGACTCTGCTTGGAGATCAACTTCCTTGAACAGTAACCGGCTGAAAAACCAAAGATAGCACTGGAGGTAATGGGAACTTCAGAACAAGCCCTTAAATGCCTGACTAAGAACGCAGGCTATGCCACTGCTGACTTAAAAGTGAGCTCTAAATCCAACTCCAAGCTGTATGCAAGACCACCTGCACTGCTTGCCTTGAGACAAAAACTTCTGTTGTCACATGGCACCAAAATTATTTGGTTTGAATTGTGTCGTGTGGAACAGTACCTACATTACATAAATGCATGAGATATGAGCCTTACAGGAGAAAATGTAAAATCTATCTCAAATGAACAGGCTGTGAAAGTGAGAGTTTGTGATGAAAAGAAGGATGAAAGTAATAAGTTAAATAGTGGACACATTGTGAAAAATGTACTAGGTATTCTGAAAAATGGAAAGAATAGGCTTAGAAAGGGAAGATAACAAGAAACCCAAATGATACAATGTGACGTTAAAATAAATAATTCTACTGGGAACAGCCTGGAAACACTGAAAATGGAAATATCTGAAAATACCTGCTAATATCTGAAGACTGTTTTGTCTTTCATAAAGGCACTGACCTATTAATAAAAACAAGATTAACGGTACCAAAGTAGATTGGGACTGGGATGTATTTCATTAAAAAATACACTGCTGAGTGCCTAAAGAAAGCCCTGTGGCTGTGCCTCCCTCTGCCCATCCACCAGCTGTGAGTTAAAATGTTACCACACCTTTGGCTAGGTCAGCAGGCCTGTGCCCATCAAAGATAATGTGCACATCAGTGCAAGATGCCTATGAAGAAAATGAGGATGAAAAAGCAAATAATTCAATATTTATATTTCCTAACACACTGCCCTCAGTAGATAGGAAAGAAAACAGAAGTAAAATCTTCCACAAATAGTTATTCCAATTTTTAAACAAACATAGGTTAAAAATTGTTTGTACTGCTTTCCCATCAAGTAAAATCAATGATGAAGCAGAATGTTAGGTGAATAGTATAATTTTGAATGCGCATTTATAATTTGTACTTGCATTTGTATAGGATAACAAATTTTGTGTACTCACTTAAGAAATACCAGTATATTTATGGCTTATCAATCCAAAGTTGCTCAAATTTTAGCATTCAGATTTGTGTATTATTCATAAAATAGCTGTGCAGTAGAAATTATTTATAGAAATGTTGCTGAAAATAGCACTCTTTGTAGACTGATTCTAGTAAAAGAGAAAGCTAATTTTGTTAAATTGTTTAGATCAAATTATCTGCTTAGCCTTATTATTGAGTATACAGTGCAGTCTATTTTTAACTATGCAGTGGGGCCCTCAGCACTTCTCAGAGGAGTGAGATAAAGCCTAACACATTCCACTGCTGCTCTTCTGGAGGCCTGCTGTGAATATGCAATTATGAATGGATTCAGTGTGCGAATTTGCTTTGGACCGTACTATCTTTTATTGTGTTTCTGGGAACTGCTAAGCCATCCTGTTCTGTTTCTGTCCAGAGCTTTGCCTTTTGAGGATATCACAGGATATCATCCACTACTGCAGAAGAAATAACAGATATCTTCCATATGAGAAAGAGTAAGCAGAGCAAACAACACTACTGTTATTATGGGATTCACAAGGGATTTGCATAGTACAATCTCAAGACAATAGATTTCCTTATTGTATAGCTAGAAAGAGAATGTCTTTAATTGTCTGAGGTACAATTAAAATGCTTTAGGACCCCTAGGCCAGTGTTTCTGCACAAGGACCGGTGGGGTTGCAAACACTCTCTGCACTGCAGCAGGGAAACAGTGGCAAAGACTGGGCACTGATTTACGGCCTTATCTCTGGTCTCTGTTTCTCATTGAGAAATGCTGCAGCCCCTGAGCACTGTCAGAAGTCAAACAAGTTACACCAGTCAAGGATCTGACCCTAACTAAATTCCTAGTTGTAATTTTGTGGTGTTACTGAGTCTAGAGTGATCCTGCCATCCCCAAGCCAGTAATTACTGGCTATGCCTGGGCCTGACATCTGCACAGCACTGAAAAGAGTTAGAGAGAGAAGCCAAAATCTGGCCACCATTATTTGATATCCTTGCCCCCATTTTCTTCCTTCCCTCCTCCTCACTAAAGGAATCCTAAGCTGAAATAACAAAACATTTTTTGCATCATTTCTGTCACCAAAGGTTCTCAGAGAAGTCAGGCTGAGTGAGGACCCATTCTAGTGCTGAAAAGAAGTCTGTTTCCTGTGTAGTGGAATTCTCAGTTGCCTTTTTTCCTCTCCTTGAAAGCTTTTTAACAAAGAAAGTCATGCCGTTATTTACTCCCTGTTCATCATTAGCTAAAAAAACTCTATAAGTATTTCATTCTGGTAAAACCTTAATATTCAAATAAACCAACATACTGCAGCAAACACGTCCATTATTACAAATTACTCTGAGTTGATTGCACACATATGAAGATTTCTTTTCCCCCCTAAACACTAGTTATTTGTTTATTATGTTTGGAAAGAAAAGAAAATCATCCTGAGTGGCTTCATTCTATTTGTCTGGTGAACAAATGACCAAAAGCAATGTCCAGAGAACAAAACGTGACATCCTTACATCCTCAGCAGTGTAAGCTAGGTACCATGCTGAGGACAGTCACTTCAGGGTTAGTCCTAGATATCAGAAGACACAATGTGCCTCTGCAATTTTTGAGAAGACAGATACACTTGCATAATACAGTGACATTTAATGCTTAGAGGCATCACTAGCAACCACCTTAAGGTACACTCTGAATTGCATTTCCTGCACAGAAATGTTTATGGAACTAAACATTATTTATATTCAGTAAGCATTTTGCTCATCATTTTTCTATTAGTTGCCATGCAGACGCTGTTTCATTTTTTGCTAACACCGGAGCTGGATATCTACAAAACACAGATATGGCAGTTTGGATTCATGCTTCTGGGGGGTTTTTTAGGCTCAATTTTCAGGGATTAATTTGAGAACAGTACAATAGCAGAGTGTGAAAAAGAGAACGGTTCCGTTTTTTCTGTGCATAGTGACAGACAATTTCTTTTACCTTGAACACTTGTAACCAAGTAATTATGTTTGGTAAAGAGGCAATATGGAGTAAAATTCTTAATCGTTATCCTGTCTGAGTAAGAATTTAAGGATTTAGCTCTGCATAACAGTTACTTCACATTATTAGTATAGGCTTACCTTTACCCTGTGTAATGGTGAGAGAATATGTTGTTACCCAGTGTTTAGAGTTTATTGTACACAATCTAGAAACAAAGTGCATTTGTGATGTTGTCTCACACATGCATTTATATTCTCCATACATTGTGAATTAGCATATAAATGTGCTACTTCCTCGTACACAAGTTATATTTTAATTATACCAAATCTGCAGCTCACGGGCTGGATTTCAGCACCAGTATATTCAATTACAATCCATAGATGTCACTTCCAGTTCTACCTCCCTTGCTGTCACTCCAGGGTTTTAGCAATTTAACTGTAGGTTCATATCTGTGACAAGAACACACATTCTTCATATCACATGGAAAGTAACAGGATTTTAGAACTCCTCTTTGTTGCTAGGCTGGACTGAACACATTAAAATATTATTACATCCTTAGATTAAATTCCCTGTCGAAATTAAAATCATAATTATTATCAAAGACAAGTTAAGGAGAAATTTGAAACACAATGAAATGGAAAATAATTCAGTCAGACTTGTTCCAAACTTGAATACTTAATGTCTTTCTGTGAATTCAGATTGGGTTGACCAAAGAACCCAAGCTTGGCTAACCTACAATTAACCCATATGAAGCAGTGTTGCGGAGTCCCTCTGAGAAGCTCCCATGGCGCGTAGGAGATGGCTGATTAACTCCACTACTGGGACAGCTTCCCCTCCGTGGAGTTTCCACAGCGTGCCTATCAGGAAACTGTCACTGTACAATTAGTCTACTCTTTACTGGCTGAACGTGAAAAGATGAAAGTGCAGTAGAGTTATTTGCCAAGTGACACAAGCTGATCCCTTGTCCTTAATGAAAATTGTGTTCCGAAACCTTCAAGCTTTTCTAGCGTGCAGAGTACAACTCATTTCCAGATGGAGTGAGACCATTCTTTCTCTCTTTATAAAATTGTAAAGAAAGCCTTTGGAAACTATATAGGTCATCTACCTCCAAATTATGCCCTGGGGATACAATTCTCAATGATCATTAGATTGGTTTACTGTTATATGAACAGCACAAAGAAAGAATTGTTTCCCCCTTTAATCCAAAGATGTTAATTATTGCTATTAATAAAAGAAAGTATTTACTATTCTTGTCACACTGCCTCATTTGCAATGGCAGATTATCTTGGGAAGAGAATTGGTTTTGTATTCCCCCCTATTCTGAAATTCTGTATAGCTCCCTGTGGGAAGAACAAAAGAACAGGACTCATTCTTCCTCAGCAGTCACACAGCTGATCTCACAATATGATGCTGAGTTGATAATGCTTCCAAGTGTTTACCAAAATAAGAGAGAGAACGTTGTTTGTTGCATTTGACTTCAGATTATGAGATTTCAGGAATATATGATCCTGTACCAATAAGAGGAGGGAAGGACTAGTCCAGAGCTCAGTTTGGTTTTTAATGTTTCTTGCTCTTTCCATTCTTACTCCTTCCCCATTTACAAAAGGAATAATGTAGAAGAAAAAGTATTTGTAAAGGGACACAGGAGGGACCCTTCCTTTGTTCACTCTGACACTTACTTGGCATTTATTTTATCTCATTCTGGCAAAATTACATTGCAGCTGTCTGGAAGTGATATTTAGTCTGTTATAAACTCTGCATGAAGTATTTTTAGATTTGATTTTGGTGAGCCTCCTTAGTAAATTATTTCTAATTCATATGAGTTGCATGAACCCAAGAGCTCCATTAACCTTCATTATGCCTTCTCCTCACTTAATAGTCTGAGCTCACATACAAACACAAAGGAAAGCTATAAATGAAACAGTGTCTTAAAAAATTCCAAACTTATGAAACAAACTACTGATTTAAGGAGGCACAGCTAGGAGGCGCAGCTACCTTATCTATGCTAAGATCCCATCATTGTTGTGTTTGACTGGTTTTATTGGACCAGAGCCTAATCAATAGTTCCTGACATTAGCCTTTCTTGTCAGCTCAGAAGACCTCGTTTTCTGTCACTCTGCTGCCCTTTAAAAAGATCCTTCATTTTAACGGTATTTTGAGGCATCCTATCCCCCCCACTTTTATCTCAAACGAAAAGCAAAAACGTCTCTTAGATACTTCAGAAATTTTTCTCCTTCCCAGTTCACTCCCTCCACCTAGAAACAAATCTTGTGCTCCCTACCTTCATCAGAACGCTCACAGAATCACAGAAGATAAACTAGAAACAGAAGCTCAAAAAAGCATTTAATCCATTCTTCCAAAATAGAACAATTTAACATACTTGCATCATAAACTCTTAGCCCTGCATCATCCTAGAAATACAGCCGAAATTGGAGTGCTTTATGCTGACAGATGATGTCATAAGAGCATTTTCTCAAAAGTGAAGTGAACGCATTTGTCTCAAACTAAGACTTCAGGCCATGCAGCTCTTCCCTTTTGCTCTAAAGTCTTCAAATTCAGTGAATTTATCATGTGAGCATTACAGAGTTCTCACTCCTCCTAATTTGTAACTATGCATTGAGCTGACTGTTGGAATGTGCAGGTGTGATTGAGCAGATCTAAATACCGTGCTGTGGAAAAGAGGAAAACAGTTGATCAAGTTAGTGCTTGATCAAGTGTCCCAAATTATATGTGGCCTGTAGTTCAAGAATGTTATTCTAAAGATAACTGGCATGCCTTATGTTCCCCTTTAGGCTTTATATCACTTCCAGTTCATTAACTCCTTTGTTAGTGTTGTCTCAGTTACAAAAGATGATAACTTATATTGTGTCTTTTAAAAACACGGTCCAAAGAAGGGACTTTTCCCTGGTTTCCTAGGAAAGTTTCTTACAGCCCTTCTATTTCAACTGACAGGATGGTGCTTGTATTAAAACAACCTGAGCCTCCCCCCTTCAGCACTGTGTCAAGGTCTGGGTTCAGAAAGTGGGGGTGTTGCTGTCTTCTGGAAATGCTCTTCTCGTCAGTAGAGGACAGGATGCACTTGCCTGGAAAGGTTTACCTCAGTGCTCCTGTTTCAGAAACCCACTAAAACACAGATATCGGTGAAGTCAATGATACTTGGTCATTGCAAGTAGCAGTATACTGATGGATGGAAAGGATTACATTTTTATAAATTCATATTATATTTTATAAAACTCTTTAAAAAGTTGCAGTACAGGCTCCTCAATCTAAGTGTTCTTTTCAAAGAGTAACCAGTAATTTACATATTACTTCAAGAGCAGACACAGAACTCGGGTTCCAAGTCTTACGCATATTCCTTTAGGTATAGGATACCCATGAACCTGTATCATGAGTAACATTCATTCATAACAATCAGTAAGGTTCCATAAGGTGAAATATGAAGTTTTCTCTCATAATTTCAGGGATTAAATAATCAATTCGTACCAAAAACCCTCTCCGGTTGTTGATTAGAACAAAAGAAATTTCACTGGGTCAGAAAAATTTTTATTCATATTTACGTTCCTTTGCGCTTCAGTAAACCTAAATCAGTCTAGGGTTGTGATTCTTCCATGCGTGGAATAAAAACCATCAAAAAGCACTACTGTACACAAGATTTTTAGTGATATATGCACACTCTGTTACTATTGATAAGGAACTCAGGAGAAACAGTAACACACCAGTCCTTTTCCCTTAAATTTGTATCTCAGTACTATAACCTGGCATTTCTGCTGTATTTTCCTAAAGATTACAGGTTTGCCTTTCAGGAACCTCTGCCATGTATCCAGTAAAAACACCAGAGAAGGACTGACATGGTCATAAATCACTTGCTACTGCAGCCTTGGAGTTGCCAGGAGTCCCTGCTTATCACAGCATAACCCAGAGCTGAGTGCAGCCTATGATGCCAACCGATGTCTCAGAAGTCCAGGAAGAAAGACAGTGAGCAAGAGAGTAACGTAATCCAGAGAGCTCTTCATGCTCAGACATCTTTTCTCAGCCAGTGCAGGACAGCTAGAGGGTCCCAGAGCATCCTAACACAAACCAGAAAGCTCCTGGTTCTTGATTTATGTCAGGCTTCACTCTTACACTTCTGTCCTGCTCTCTCTGTGAAAGAGCTCAGTTTTCAGCTGCAGTAGTTTTCTTTGGCAGACTGTTAGTGTATTACCCAGTAGGACCATACTAGACTGAGGAAAAGTCCTAAGGATCACTATAGAATGAGGAATAAAGGATATTACCTTGTTGAGTTTAATCTCTTATTTTTATTTGTATTCCTCTTCCCTGCTCTCTTCTTTAATCTTATATTAGCATGCGAAGTACTTTTTTCTTTTTTTCCTCTTCTACAATAGATTGCAGGCAACTGTTTGCCAACCCAGAAGGCTTAAATTACAATATGAATACAGACTGTGAATTGCCTTAGATTCTTCATAATTACTGAAGGCTGACTTTGTGCAGCAGCATAACTGTCTGTACAGAGTGCTGGAAGGCTTTTATCCTGATGGTTATATTCAGAACGCATAAAACAGTGTTCTGTGTTACAGCTACATTGCAGTTCATATGCCTTGGCATAAGTAACAGTTTTAAGTAATTTGGAATTATAATCTGTCCTTCAACATGTGGTAAAGCACCTTGTTTAGAGGTGCTTTCCTTTTCCAAGATACTGATATTCCCAACTGTCAGCCCTTTCAGTTTCTATTGCATCTTTAAAGGGTCTGTATTGTCATATCAATAGCTACACTATTTTCCTCTGATTGTCTTAGAGATAAATAATATTTGATTATCTTCTCTACAGGTATCTAATATTTAAAATTTGAAATTTTTCACATGCAGACTGTAGGGCCAGTTTTCTCTTTTTTATTATTTGGAAAATTCCTTGAGAATTCTTTTATCTAATGGAGCAGCACTTGCACTTTGTGCTCTGAAACAATGTTGTTTCCAATTCATTACATAAGGAGAAATGATGCATCTTGTGAAGTAAGCATTAGAATATGAAGTCAGAAAGTCTGCACTGCTAAGCCAGATTGGTCTTCAGGGAAATTGGATATTTCCACTTCACTAAAAAGCTATTATAATAACATTCTTCTGACTGCCAAGCAAGCTGCACTAGAGACTTCATTTGCTCCCTGCTTAAGGTATCTGACTTCTAATACCTCACTTTTCAGTCAAAGCAAGAGATCTTACCTTTTTTCTTGACTCTCTTGCTCCTACTGATTCCCAACCTTCATTGCTATAGTGGTTTAATTAGATTCTAGTATCCTCGCCAAGTCCAGGACAACATAAACTTGCACCAATGCAGGAACAATCTTCAGAATTAAACACTAATTCCTCCAAGACTCAAAGTGCAAACAGAAAGAGTAAAAACAATAAATGACATTTGTATCTAGATAGCATTTGCATTATACATTCAACCTTGGCTTTCCAGCTTTATCTGTAGAGCACAGTGCTCCTGAGGTAAAAGCTGAAGTGTCTCATCTGCCTTGTAAACCAGGATTTTTTATCTCCTCCACTCTGCCTTCTTGCTCTGGTGTGTTACCTGATCTTGTTACTTGTTGAAAGAAATATTTACAAATCCAATATATTCTGTCTCTGAGACTGCTGATCAGCTCAAGGGATTTATAGCTGTGACATTTCCAGTACATGTAGGAATTCATAGTAGAAATGGAAGTCTTCAAGGAACACCGATTGAGATACTAATTTGTGTTTTGCTATCTATAGTGCACAGTCCAAAATTTATTTATAGGTAATTCATTATACCCTCAAGGAGAAATGAGGAAAATCCGTACTACATAAGGAAGGCTTATCATACTAGAAAGATTTAGCAAAGCTAAGTCTACAGTCTGATACCTCAGTTACTTAATACAGGTACCCTCAAGCTACAGCTCCTAGGAGAGTCTTTGACCCTCCAAGGAAGGATGGAAAATCTGGAGCCAAATTAGAGAGTTCTTCTGCAAAGAGAGCCATATCTGTGAATCTCATCTGAACTCAATTGTTCTAACCTCAGAAAGCAAACTGTAGCACAGAAAACTAATACACATTAAGGGAGTGTTCTAGGTTCATGTATGTATATGAGCCATGTAAAATTTTTAGGAAGTTATATCATTTATTGAACCAACAGATAGAGAAAATGGTTTGCTAAAGGAAAAAATCAGCAATTTATATGGCTTAAGAAACCATAACCAGGAGTTCTGAATAATCAAAAATACACAAGAGCTAAAAACAGTTTCTGTACAGCTCAGACATGTAACCTAACAATATACAAACATGAAAGACTGCCAGAAGCAAAACATGAGGTTAGAATTCAGGATAAAACAAGATTGCTTGAATGTCCCTGTTTAGGTGTGTTTTTGTAGCCTGCTTCCCAGGCACTGGAGCACTCCCATAGGCTGTGAGTATAAGTAACTCGCCAAGCAACAAAATAAATGTATTTCAGGTCTATCAGTTTTTCAAAAGAAATAAAGTGTATAGGCTAATATTTATTCTAAACACTTTGAAATAAGAATTTGTTGCTTAGCCAAAAATATCCATTCTGGTTACTAATAAGCCATTGAATTTATGTGAAATTACTTGATTGACAAATTTCTGAGGATCAAAAAGTCATTTAAACCTATGGACTTGTCTCTTTCACCTACTAATAACTGATTAAAAGGAAGCTTTTGAAAACATTTCTTTTTATATCAGTTGTATAGTAAAATCTCCAATGATAAAGTTAATATTTCAAATTCATCAGAATATTTTTAATTCATACTGTGTATGAAAAATGTGACTGTCACAAACTTTAATTCCTGAGCTTTCCTTTAACTCATGAACTTATCTGTATCTTTAGTTTGCTGAACAATATATCAAAAATCTCACAGTCCAGAGCAGAGCTTAACAATGTCAGCAAAGGTAATCTATCCAAACCAAGAGGATTGTGATATATCTCTTGTGTAAATCACGCAATTCATGCTCGGCCTTTAAACTGATTTTGATCATTTGACTATAATGAGCAAAAACCATCTGCAAAGTGACTGTCATTTAATTAAGTTTCTCCACAGCTAAAACTTAGTGCTTTATTTTAAAACTCCCCTTAAATCCTTCCAGGAAAATGGGGTATAAATTCAAGTTGGGTTTTGTTGAAGTGCCCTTCAGGAAATGACTTGTGTTATCTGCAAAACGTGTGTGTGGTAGTAAAACAAAAAGAGCTCCCAACAGGGATAATTTAGGAAAGTATTATTAACAGCCTTCAGGCTTAAGTTGTCATCCCTTGCATCAGATATAAGACCTGCAGAAGTGTGCTTCCTAAACAGTCTAAAGTAGATGAGAAGCTGCAACAAGCTAATGCTTGGTTTCTTGGGGTTTCTTTCTACTGAAAAAGCCAGTCTCTTCTAAATTGTCTGTTACTGCCTGTTCATTAGGCAAGTTTTCCTGTTATTCCTGACAGGCCCCTGCTAAAATCCTGCATTAACGTACCTGCCTTCCTTCCCCCTTGACCACAAGAGAGGTTACAAGAAGTAAAAGCACAGACAGGAGGTGTTTCCCTGCAGCAGCCATATTTTCATACTTGAGAATGTCTTTTCACCTACTTTTTTCTTCATTATATGCTACATTAAAAAAAAAAAAAACCAAAACCACCAAAAC
This sequence comes from Oriolus oriolus, assembly GCA_013400235.1. Classification (NCBI taxonomy): domain Eukaryota; kingdom Metazoa; phylum Chordata; class Aves; order Passeriformes; family Corvidae; genus Oriolus; species Oriolus oriolus. The sequence goes on along the minus strand of VXBT01003167.1, from coordinate 864,274 downwards.
CTAATTCTTGCAAATAGCCCTATGGCATTCCATCTGGCCCCAAAGAAGACAAATATTTTCCCCAAGCACTGGCTGAGGTAGATTCCATCTGGAATCACTTTTCTCCTTATTTGTGACAGATTGACTCTGTTGTATTCATAAGAAAACAAATAAGCAATAATTTGTTAGTCCATCAAAAGCAAAAAGTCAATAAAAAAGAAGTATGTTTGAAATGCAGTTTCTTCAGTTTCCCACTTTTGAGTTCCACAGTATTATCTTCAGCATCTTCCTAGTTCTGTCAAATCATCTCTTTTTATATAGATTTTAAATCATTTTATTCTAGTTATAAATCTAAAATGGATTTTCAAAGCTAACAATCATGGGCCTTAGTGCTTTTTTATTGCTATTTAATTGCCATAGCACCACCAGCACTTTGACAAATTGGCTAAGATTTTTTTTTTTCAAGTTTCATGTTAGTAGCTTTTACTGTTATTGTTTAATGTCTCGGTGCTTTTTTAGAAGCAGGAGATGTGAATCTTGGCCAGGAATACACTAATGAAAGACAAAAACTGGGAACAGAATTTTTTCTTGGTCAGGACCGAGGGCTATAAAATACAGATAAGAACTGTGTAGTCTGAACTGTACAGCAGCTTTGATTGAAATTTCCTTTTCTTGTTTTGTGATCTTAGATACGAGTTTGTGCATGTTTTTAAAATCGTATTTTTGGATTGAAAACACTTTCAGGAGCTCCAGAACAAGTTGTGTGTCCAAAGTTATTTTTTGCCCTCGTGCAAATAGTTCTTCTACTTTCTGTAGCACTGTTAGCCAAGCTGCAGGAACTAATTACTAGATTTAGTAGAAATATTTTATTACATTTCTCTGTCATTTGCTAATAAGTTAGTTAAATCTCCCTGTAAAATTAATATCAAATCTTGAAGGTTATGTAAATGCCTTCATTAATCAAAATCTTGGCCCTTTTTTATTAATTAGATCTAAAAGCTTATGTAAAACTTCACCAGCATTGCCCATGAATTTTATTCTCACAGTCACATTGCTAAGCAGTCCTTTAAAGACTCACTGACTTCGTGATTCTTAGTTGTTGAATTTCCCCTCATTAAAGCTAGAAAGAATGCCTGCACTGAACTTCTTGTGGACAGAAAACTTTTTCTCTGTAAATGAAATCTTTGCTTCTGAGCTATTCATTGATGCTCACTCCTCACATATTTCATATTTTTCTCCTGTGAGATAATAATGATGTTTTAATTTCAGTACTGTAAACAGAGGATTATGACTGCACACAGGGATTAAGTGCTGCAGATGATAAAAGAATAGCCCTAAAGTGCTGAAGAGACATTTAAAAAATATAGGTTATTGAGAGCATCAGTAAACAGAAGGCTTCTGATGGGGTGTCGCCTGAGTCTTCATCATTTATACTCCGCTGTTGTCAGCTCACTAAATCCCACAGAACTGCAAAATTCCAGTCATGTCCTAAATTAAGAATGACCTTGTTTCCTTTGGTCATAATGATCCCATGATGATTTTTTGCCTTTTCTTTTATACCCCTTTTATATGGCTTTTATGTATCCTCAGTGCTTTTACCCCACATACTTATAATTCCTTAATTTTGATAACTTAGCTGAGACCTGATATTCCATTAAGCCAAGAGACCAAACATCCTGAAGGCCCCGCAGTTGGGGTCAGAAAGCCCCAGACATGAAGGTCCTCTCTAGAACTTATCCTGTAGACTGAGAAAGGCCCATCCAGGGAGGGACTCTTCGGAGTGGGGAGTTCATTCGAGCCTCTCACCGGGGAGCCTTTGATAGATACGCTGATTTGCAAGGCCTGTAAATTGTAGAAGTGATCTATCGTCGGTGTGTGCATTTCAATGATAAGAGATCCTTAAATAAATACCAAGGTAAAATCGCCTTTTTCCCCTTAGCCATGTCTGACTTTTAAGACCAGGAAAAGGCAACAATAAAATGCAACTGTAAAAGAATGACTGTAATGTGACATGATGTGCATTGTTATGTTTTATTTAGAATACATTTCCATCTTCATTTGGAAGATGAAATGTGAAATTTTTGTGTGGGATAAGTCATTGATCAGTTTGATGTCAGAACTGTTTACTGTGCTGTAACAGCTTTGTTCTCTTGCACTGTCACAGCCTATAGTATCAGACACTGCTCTGTATGACTGCAAAGCAGCACAAAGCCCAGCCATTTCCCACCATCTCCTCAGCTGCTGAAATCATGGTCTGGAGTAGCTGAGAAACCACCCACTATTAGCCCAAGACCACAACTGCCTAACTCAGAGAACAGGATTCAATGCCTCTTTTAGAGACACAAGGAGGGGGTAAATGGTAACACATGACAGGGTGAAGAATCACTAGTGTTGAAATTATAAACCTTTAAATACCACCATGCAAGCGACATGTTTATATTGTGAACATAGTTGTTTAGACTATGTCTCCGGTTTTTCTTTTCCACAAGTTTGAAAAAATACCTATATTTATGTCAGCATTTACATTAGCTCACCATTTTCTGTGCTAGTTTTATGAGAACTTTCAATGTACACCACTCTCTTGTAATCAAAAGAATGTAGCCTCTCCTACTAGTTGCTAACTCCTTCCCACATGGATTTTTCTGAGCTTTGTGCCGATACTGAAAGTCTACAGAGTGGTGAGGCAATCACACCTGAGTCAAGCCTCTGGTAGAAATGAAGGAAGGGAAGTCAGAATTCAAATCAATTCTTTAAAAGCAATGTAGAAATCTCTGGTTATCCAACACATTTTCTGAGCCTGGGATCCTGGAATATCATGAGCTATATGAGCTACAGTAGCCTTATTTGCCCCTAGAAAGAGGCAACATCCAATACTAAGACTATTAACCTGCTCAGGATTTTGTTAATTCTCAAGGAAGGATCTCAGCCTTCACACAGCAGGCAGTGTGCCCGAGGTGATGGAATGACCAGGCTGAGGATGGGCACACTACCATGACTGCCACAGTGCCCCATGCATTAATACTAAATTTCTAAAAGAGGTGCTTTGGATTGTCTTTTAGGCATCTTTCTTTTGGTATATTCAAGCGACAAGGTAGGAGCAAAGAGGTAGCAATCCATAACAGCTCACCACTAAGTATGTCTCAGTTTTTTCAGAGCCATTTTTTCCCTCTCTCTTCCTTCCTGCAGCTTTCTTTTCCTTCCTCCTAAGAGTTTTACAAAGTTATTGTAAACTTTTCATGTTCAGAGTAGCTTTTACGATCTTGCTTATCACCCATATGCAGAAATCTCAATTATCCATATCAAAACTTAAAAAATTGGCATTTTATCATTTCAGAGAAATGGTAGCCAAGATTAAACCACACGTTATTTAGTATTTATTTATTTATAGAAGCCACTGTTACTGCCTGAGACATAAGAACATTGACCTTCAGAAGCTCTGGGACACATTTGTGGGGTTTTTTTTATATTTATATTTGGCATTGTTCGTTGCTGTGGATTACAGAAGTGCATTTCCCACGGTACCATCTTCAGACAACAGCACCAATTTAATAAATTTCTCTTTTTGCTCAGAACGGGCTGGGAACAGAACTTTGGACCTTCTAATTTGACACTCAAAATCCTCATCAATGAGAAGCTGCAGTTGCTAGTAGTATTCTGGCCCTCAGCAGCCCTATGGAGGGCAGCACCTATTCCTTACAAGGATGGATCTAACTCAACCCCTCAGGGTCACACACCAGTTCAAATGATTTCAGTAAAAAAAAAGAAAAAAAAAATAGAATAAAGGGGAAGATTAATAAAAATGAGCAATTGAATTCCTTAAAGTGAAATATGGTTTAAAACTTTTATTTCTGTTCTATAAAACATAAATAGGAAATTAAAAAGGCAGCTAGAAAAACAGTATGTCATAACTTCAGTAGGGTTTATGGGATACTCTCTATTATTTTTCTTCAAGTAATACAATTTTGATTCTTTCCCAAATAAATACCTTCAGTTCTTCTCAGCATTATTCAATTCAGAAAATTCCAGGATTTTTACAGCCTTAGAAAATAGCAAGTGTTTGCTTTCTATACCCTTACTCACACATAAAAGTATTTTACAGCGTCTTTGATCTGGGATCATGCTCTGTGGCACATCCATACATTGTTTTACCCACTACTGAAAGGCAGCGTGTTTTACTGAGCTGAAACACAGTACCTGGCTCATTGTATTCAAAGCACTACACAGCATTTAGAACAGATTAAGCATCCAACTGAAACAGCAAGAAGCATTTTGCTAGACAGAGCACAGCTAACTCCTGGAATTTGGCCACAGCATTCAGATTAACACCTCTGTCTTGCAGACAAGATTGCCCATGGAATTTTCTCAGTATTCACTACTTGTAAGCTTTCATCCCTTTTTCAAAGTAAACTAGGCCTTCCAGGATGGTGTCAAGAAGCAGTATACATTAAAAATGGATTTGCTTGCAATGAGACACATTCACAAAATCTTGTTATTTGAAGATTTTGCAGGAAACGTGTGGTGCTTTCTGAATAGAAATGTAATTTTCTTTCTCGGTCTTTCTGCCTACAGAAAAAGATCTTCATGTCTCAGGAGGGAAATGTTGTTAATGCCACTATTGTTAGAAAATCCAAACATGAAGATGCACGGCCTTTAAATGCCATTATCAGTGCCATGCTGGTTAAATCTATAAACCTTTGGCTCGTACCTACATGTACAGTAGCCTGTGGGGTGCCAGACCGCTGGGAGTAAGCTCAAGTTTAGACTTCTGAAGAATTTTTCCCTATTTCATCCCTACAAAGAATACGACAGGGATATGTTAGAAAAGGGTATCAGCATGATGAGACAGTTTAAGAGACTTGCCAAAAGAATGTATGAAAACATGGTGGGATGAAGAGTGAGTGAGCAGGATAATCCTCTGCACCTTACTTTTTCATTAGTCAGTCTTGACAATTATCTGCGTTGGGAAATACAGGAGAAAACAGCCAAGTGTTTCTGTATTGCAAAGCTGTACATTTACAAAGAACACACAAAGACTTGCTTGTCAGAATGCAGCAGAAATCAAACACTGGATGGCTCCTTTGCTCTCAGTTCCAAAGACAGCACTTGGCCAAATGCAAACACAGCCGTGCTACTAAATAAAAATGAGATGAGCTGATTTTTGGGCTCTGAGAGAGCGCTCCTTTCCACACAGCAAAACTACTTTTTCCCTCTTGAAATGCTGCATCCATGTCCAAACCATCTAACTGAATCATGCCCAGGCATAAAAGGAAAAGGTAATTAGGGTGTGTGGTACTAACAAACACTACGGTTTGCTATGGGCCAGCATTCAACCCCATACCCCAAACCTGGTGTATTTTATAAGTGCAGACATACCCACTAGGTCTTTTCCTAAAGACAAAATTTCCCTTTCACAGGGTATTTTATTTTGCAAACCCTTTCCACTTTCTTCATTTCTGTCTTCTTCTCACTTGCAAAGATTCAAGGAGATTTTAAAAAGGCACTGAACAAATTTACCTGTATCTATTAAAAATGACAGTCCACAGGCAAGCTCCAGTTGAGGGGTCTGTAAGTGCTGACTGTAAACTGTAAGCTTACACTAACTGGAGGAAGGGCCAGTTATACTGCCCATTCTCACACAGTCTAAATGCACTTTGGCTCTAAGTAGCTTAGGTCTCTGTTTTCTAACATCTAGTTGCAGTCAGAGCCAGCTCAAACCACTTATTTCATTAAATTACTACAGAACTTAACTGATTTTCATGGCTCAAGCTCTCTCCAGGATTATATATGATCTAACTTCTTGGGGAATTTCAGTTTCAACGCCTTTAATATCTTAAAATTTACTCTCAGTGAAAGCCAACTCACCTACCTCACCCATCCTCAACAGAATAATATGTATTTTGAGGATAGAAAACCAGAATTGTACATTAAGCATGAGAATTACTCCAGGAGGAACTGTGTTTAAATTCTCATATCCAATCGGTAGTTTTCAAAGGAAAGGAAAACTGCAACAAATTCCAGACCCAGAACTGTCCAACATTGCACCCTGCCATTGTTTGGATACTCAGAGCAAGACAAGGGATCCCAGAATCCTCGAAAAACATGCAGATTTCCAGCCTCTGTTAAAGGAAAAAGGACTGTCTGCACAATCTTTAGTCCTTATCTACTAAATAGATGTCTCCATATATTTTAGAAAATATGCTTTTTCTCCCATTAGATCCATCATCATATCACACATTTGAGGGAAAAGCTTATGGGGTTTTATTGAGTACCTGATATAAATGTTATTGAAAATTAAAATGGAAGGAAATCAACAGAAGAAGCTTTTCTTTTCATTTCACTTAGTCCTTCCCCACCCATTTGTTTTTCCCAGCTGTTTCAATTAACTGCAGATTCTCCTAAAGCAGACTGCCCATCCTGCTTCCTGTTTCAGTCAGTTCTCATAATGAACTAATTCTTCTGTGGAGACACTACTTTGTTATTCTGTACACTTGGGATTTGCTAACAGCAGAACACAAGAGGTGTGAAAAAAACCCATGAAAATGTTCTCTGATGTCTTCATTCAAAAGAAGCTCCCTGAAGCCTGAAAAATGAACAAGCAGATAGCTAAGACCACTTCAGAAAGGTCACCTCAAGAGCATTGGTATAGAAGCATGTAATGGACAACAGACTTAAAATCCCTTGCTCAGTACTTCTTTAAGTGGAGACACCTGGCTGCAGAATGTCACTGTGTATGCACTGATGAGCTGTGGAAAGGTATTTTCTAGAAAGGGCACATATCTCTCAAACTGCCCTGACAAAGAACCTGGATACTGCTACTCACAAGTAGTGCTGCAAAGCCACAGGGCTTTCTTGAACAAAAACAAAGAGTAAGATGAAGCACAAATCTGTGCTTTCTCAGTGCATCTGCAGCTCCATGGATTTTAATTGCCATTCCAGTTCTGAGAACTTTGCTTTTTACATGCATTAACCTAATGTGAATAAATAATCATGCTCAGGAACATGACTAATGACTAATGTAGTGCCATTTTTTAAGCCAATGCACTACTGAGTACAAGAATATATCACATGAAGATAAAGAACTACATATGCTACAGAAGAACACTGCAATGAGGGAAACCTTGACTTTTCTTCTTGAGCTTAAACCTAACCTGTCAAAGTACAGACTTACTGAGATTTAAGATTCCTGATTTTGCTCTGCTTCAAAGGAATCTAGTTAAGCCAGCTGGGCCATGAGTATGCAAACACATCTACATAAAATGCAACATTTCAGGTATTTACATTATAGCATTTACCCATGAAAGCAATTTTGAATTGTAAGAATTATTTAAGGTAGCATTGGTTTTTACATATATTAAACAAGCTGACATCAGGGTTAAGTGACTGCTGCTGAACTTCACCATTCCCTTTCTCGCAATCAATATTTTCCTCTGGCCAGGAGGTAATTAGACAGTTTTTGGGGTGGGTGCCTGGGTATATTTTTACATGTTGCTCACTCAGGACATTTTCTTTGTTCCTATTCCTAATACTGATGTTAATTACTTTTTCTTGTACAGAGATCCTACTGCATCGGTTGTAATAAGTTAATGTTGGGATGTATTCTCATTTTCAGTAGACTTAATCCTTCAAGATCTGAAACTGAAAGTAAATATCAGAGACTAGAAGAGCATTCAGACTTCTTATTATATAAGGGCCTTAAAAACACCTTTAATAACCCTAGTAATTTGTAATATATTAATTGAATATTACAGGACTAGCATACAATAACATTAACAACACTGAAATTGCTACAGATTGAGAGACTTTTTTGTAAGATCAAAATATGGCATATGATGTTATTCTGTATAGATGCTTCAGCTTTTACTGACTTTAGAAGAAGTTAATTAAAAGAGGAAGTTATATCAACAGAAATTTAGGGTAATAAAGAATATTGTTCAGATTTTAGAATTACTGTTGAATTCTACTTTTCATTCAGAAAACTAATTCATAGAAGTTAATCATAAACTAGAAATGTGAAATTGTAGCTTTAAAAAAAACCAGAAAATACAGAGCTGAAATGAAACACAGACCATAAAGTTTTGTCTCTATTTCCTAGCAAGATGAGAATAACTCTTCAGTTATTCTGTGGCTTCAGGTATGATCTTTGTATATGTGACCTCAGCTGTGGTACAAAAATTTTCTACTCTTGCCATTTTCTAATTTACCCAATTATTTATGGTAAAACACAGCTAAAATTATTTTAACATTCTATTTCCTTAATAAAAAAGGGGTTTGGACACTTACACAGTTCTGGTAAAAACACAAACAAAATATAGTTTCATCGAGTATTTCCACTGTTCAGGAAAGACCCATTGTTTAGACTGTGTTCCCGTGTACACCTTCTCTAGCAATAGTGCTCTGAAGCAATACAAATGGGTGCCCAAAATGGGAAATACCAGATACACAGAATATGGACAATTGCACGGAGCAAGCGCTGTCCCTGTCTGTGCAGGCACACCCGCGGCTGGCGTCGCGTTTGCCGCAGCCCAGGATGCCGCTGCCACGTCCTTGCAGCCCCAGCAGAGCGGGTTCCCAGCTTTCCAGGGTGAGCCTCACTCCTGCAGCCCCGGGGCTAGGGCTGCCTGAGGAGGCTCCCAGACACTTGTACAACCTGCCCTCATCCCTGCACCGCAGCACAAAAGGGGCTTTAAAGCCCCTGTGCAGCTACAGCAGATCCGACTTCAGCACCACGGGGGTGCCAGCGTTCTGGTAATGTTAAAGTATATAACTAGCCAAGAGGGCTAGAGGATCATCTCCTGCTGAGTTCTTTAAAGATGTATCCAGCAGCAATACTGGGAATTACATGGCAGCAAGCTTTCTCTTTCACAGTTAAACAAGTTGGAAGAAAATAAAGTGCTAAACTGCATTAATGAATATTCTGTCGCAAGAACCAAGCATGTCATCTGTTAGGAATAATCATAATAACCCAACAAACTGCATTCTTTCCAGGGGCTGACAATACCCTGGATGAAGGATAATCAGCAGTAATTATTAATCTGGGCATCAGAAAAGTCTTTTTTGCCTTTTGAATGTATTTTGTCCAATGTTAAAATTCAGGGGGAGACCAATTACATTCTTCCGTGAAACAGCAAATGTTGAAGAGAAGAAAACCAAAAATGTTAAAAGCTGCAATTCAATGTGGTAAAAAAAAATTCTGCCATTACATTCAGGGAATGTCTTGGAACTGAGGGAATTAGTGTGCTTATTAAACTTCTGAAAGAGGACAGGAATAAAAAAAGGTAATAAAACTGATGAATTAGGTCTTTTTTTGTATTAAGTCTAGAGAGTATGCTGAGATACTTCAGAAGAATCTAATAAAACTGGAAAATTATCCAACATTATCAAATGTTACCTAATCCATTTGGAAATAATCAGTGGAGGTCCTTGAGAAATTGACAAATTGCCAGTGAAATGTGGCAGTTCAGCAAAAAACCTCACTCTTGATGTCACTGTGGACAGTTCAGTGTGCACATCTGTTCAGGGCACAACTTTGAGCCCCTCTCCACAGAAACACAAACTCTCAGAGAGGCTCCAGTGCCTGCACCCGCTAAGCCCTTCACCAGGCTGAGGTAAAGGCCAGACTCACCTCTCAGTCTCGAAATCACCATATCAAGAATGGGCCACAGGGACTCCCTCTACAGAGAAATGTACATAATGACCAACATCAGGCAATCCAAGCTTATATGAACCTTTTCTCCTGAAATACGGAAAATACTCCAAGTAAAACAGCTGTGATTACATAGCATTTCTCCAATTTGCAATCCATGCACGACTTGTAGCAACTGCATTTTTCACAAAAGACATCATTAAATTGTGGAACTCCATGCAGGTGAATGTTGTGCCTCCTGAAAGTACATATGACTTTAAAAATTACTTGATAAATTCAGAAGAAAGCATCACGAACACAAAGCTGCAGCTTCTGGCCCAGTAAGTGCCACAGTTTGCTGGAATGTTACACCAAGGAAAATATCACTGTACATCTGTTCTCTTCTTACACTCCTCTTTTAAGTACCCCCAGCTGACCATTATAGACAAGGGAGCTAAGTGGATCTGGGAGACTGATCCAGTGCAGCTTTTTCTCACTGGGATACTTTTCTTGTAAAGCAGCAAAAAATCATGTTTTCTTGTTCAGACTTCAGCATCAGCAACTATCAGTTAATAGTTTAAAAGCAATTCTGGTTCTCTGGAGAAAACAGCCCTCGTGTGTTAGTTTGTTCCAGGACTTTTGGACAAAGTATGGGAAATAAGTCAGAAAGCAGGCAAACAGCATGTGCATTCAGTATGCTACAGGTAAATAAAACTAAAACATGTTTAGTGTTTAATTATTTCCATATTTAGGTCTTCTACTGTAATGTTTATATACACAGAGAAACTAGCAAAAAGCTTATTTTTCTGTGCAGAAGCTTTACATAAGCAAACTCATATTCTTTCACTATATTCAAATATCTCTTCAGTGAATTAGGTTTTTTAGTGTTTGAAACATTTCACAGCTCACCTTACTGTGTAACTACCACAAGATATTTAATACTTGGATACACAGATTTTCTATTGCTGGGAGACTCCTTAAGTTTACATAATAGCTCTCAATGGGTTCTTCAATTTCTTTTTAAAAATACAAGTTTACATGTGTCTTCCTTAAACTGCAGAGATTCATGTAAATAATTCTGAGTGGATATTGGAAGAGAAATGTTTAGCCTGAATTGGTGTACAAGCTCTGAGGATCTGAAAAACTGTTTGCAAGGTTACAGTAGCTTTAATAAACACATTCATGATGACACACACCTTTAAAAATATATCCCTTCAGTTTCATTGCATGCAGGGTTCCTTCATAAAACTGCCAAAAGTCCTTAAGAAAAAATAATTTGCTTTTTTGAAGCAAATTCAGAAACTAAGTTCATAACTGCCCTGGGGAAAATGCAGTAGCCTGTCTCCCAGAAAACTTTATGCAAGTTTTCTCTTAAATAATTGCCATTAGAAGTCCTCACTCAGCACTTCTTTTACAAATAATTCTTAAAAAGTAAAACTGCCCCTATGGCACAATGATTTCTAGACTGTTTTTTCTGCTTCTCTCCCCCCCCACACACTCACTAAATATATGAATAAGATAAATTGCTACAGAACCAAGAGCTCATTCTACAGTGCTGGGGAACAGTAGATTTAACAGCAGAGCCAAAAGAAGTATCAATGTGTGATCCCCAATTTATCTTCTGTTCGCATCAAAGCACCAATGAAGACATAGTGAGTCTGCCAACCCTGCAAGTAATGCAATAACTCTTGCTACAAAAACTTGTAAACTAACAAGAACAATGGGAAATGTGACTCTTCACTGCCTCAACGTTCTTTTATGAACAATAAAGACCTTAATAACAAGCTGCGCAAATAATAAAGTCACTGATGTTTGTAATTTATGAGAGCAGCAAATCAAGGCAGGTCCAGAAAGCTTTGGTGAGCAGGCTCACAGTTTGCCCCTTCCCCATGGACAAGTACAGCACCATATTTACAAACACACCTGAGCATATTTCCACCAAAGGACTAATGGGGAGTGGGGGGTTATTTGTGCTCAGTCTTTTGCACTTCAGACAGGAACACACTGCTCTGCTGGGATGGAACTAATTAAGGGCTAATTGACTGTCTAGCACTTATAAAGAGACAATTCACCCACACTATCTCCCACTGGAAACTGCAATGGCTATTAGTATAGAAACGATTGTTTATTTAGTGGTCAGCATAAGACAGTCATGAAGTACTTGTTAGTAAGAGCAGAAAGACAGAGGGAAAATGAGGATATGAATGTTTTTAATGGATGATTAAATCTGGGTACCTTGATCTCCTTTCATGCTGTGGATGTTGTGTGCTGCAGTCACGCCTCTCACTGCCAGCCTGCACTGGGATGATAATCACTCACTATGAAAACTCATTAGCTCCACAGCAATGAGTCCTCCTCTGCTGAAGCTTGGTGCTGTTCTTAGTACCATGGCAATGATCTCTAACTGGATGTCCCAAACTCTCCCTTCTCTGGTAGGACTGAATACCACCAGAATAACCACTTCAGATACTCTAGTAAGTAGCTGTTATATGTTGCAAGCCATCTTAATGCTGAATTAGTATTTAAATGCCAGCAAAAGCTTTAGTTTGTTGCCTCTTTGTAAATCTCTTTTTAAGCTACTAATCTTGCTATCATCTCTTAATGCATGCTTCTTTCTGGGAATCATAAAACTGCACACTGGTGAGCATGTTGTGGTCTTACGATGAAAGGGAAGATTTCAAAATAGTGTCCTTAAATATTTAAGAACAAATGCCTTCGTCTTGAGTATGAAATGCTGAAAAGAGTACAGCAACGTCTTTTCGTTTGTCTAGACTGTTCTTCCTAGCTTTACTGCTCCAGAAAAATGCATTGCATTGTTTAGAAAAATTATATCTGGCAGTAGGTTTCTTTTTCAAAACTGGATAATGTTACATAGTAACTATTCACTACAATATGCAAAGGGTCTTATTCCTTCCTATTTTTCTTTATTGAAGTATAGCAAAACAAATAAATAGCTGTTAGAAACAAAATAAAATTGCTACTACGAGGTTGGATACCAGATTTTAGAAAGGTTGAAAATGGGAATAATACAAATTACACAAATATCACTTTGTATCATTGAAGCTCATATACAGCAGCCTCAGTTAAGGAAAACCTACAGGAAAGCTGTGAATAGCTATGAACTCATGAGAAGCCTAAAAAGTCAAGTGACAGTTTATTTGGACTAGAGGGAACACTATCCTGGTATTCATAAATTAAATTAGAGCATCGTTTTCCTAAATGCTTAGTAAAACACTCTTGTCTATGCATCTTTTTGTGCAACTGTAATCAGATGTTTACATAATAGTAGGTTATGTAAAATATAAATTTAACTATTTGTATAGTAGTTCACAATTCTCAGAACTGAGAATTGTTGTAACTAAAAATTATTTATTTACTAACTAACATGTAATAATTGAATATATGCATGCAGGAAAAATACTACTGCAGAAAATCACTGTATTTAGTCTGTAAATATTACTACTTTAAAATCAATTATGTCGTAAGAAAAATTCTGTTTTCTTTTAGAGCAGCAAGATGAGAATACAAGGAAAAGCTCTATTTTATTTTCCTTAAATGTAACTTTGTCTCACTGAGTTGCAGTATATGTTTCGAGTTCTTGTCGCTATATATTACACATAGAAGTTCCCTATCACATTTACATCCCAGTTTAAAGTTGCAACTGAGTAGCTACAAGATGCACACTAGTTTTTATAATATAGAGAGATATTTATATGCACACGCAAATGCATATGTGTTAATACTGATATGTTCACATTCCAGGTAGTACAAAACTGTCATGCTCCCCTTGGCTACAGCAGGGCACTGCTGATAGAAATGCCTTCTAAGTATTATTTCAAGAATGCTCTTTTCACTCCTTGAGTTGAGCTATATGCATATTTTTTGTTTTGATAAGGGTAGCAGGAGTGCCAGTAGAGCTGGGAAAATTATCGTAAAAACTTGATTATCTGAGCTTGGCAACATCTGCCAAATAAAAAACCCATGAATTTCAATCATGTAGGGTACTTTTTGCACAAAACCAAGCACCACAAATCCAGTACCTTTCTGAAAACTTTAAATGGTGGTTGAAAGACTTTATGCCCCAAGTGCTCAGTAATACCGGGGTCATCACTGACTGATTTTTAGCTGCCATCAGAGTTCCCAACTGGCAGCTTCTGCAGTGAACTCTGCACCACAAGTACTTCTCCAGAATTTCTCTCCTAGAACATACACAGCTCATAAATTGTGTATATTGTACAAGGTGAAAAAAGAACAAAACCTCCCAATTTGCTGCCTTCAGCTGGAAGAACTGTACAAGGATGTGGGGTCAGGTAAAGGGCCTCCTCTTTTGAGCTGTGTTTCAGTACCAGGGTCAAAATTGCAAGACAAACCAGAAAATACTGCTTATGTTTAAGCAAACATAAGTAAGGTACTGTCATTTGACCTGTCACTATAGTAACAACAGAGATAGCTGTAACAGTTTTATCAGAATATATAAAAGTGCAAGTGAAAAAATAAATCTTTTACAAGTGAAGTAAGCCTGTAATACAGCAGCCTGCCCATTGCAGTGGTTAATATTTGGGCTTTGTAGGGACTCCTCTGTTTTCCCCAGATTTTCAAGAACTAGCATAACTTATTATTGTTGTTTTCCACTTGTTATTTCTTTTCTTGCTTGCTTATTAAGGCCTGTTAGCAGTAAGCCTGCATTTGAAGGGTTGATGCAGTAGCTTCTGTAAGGTTTTGATGCCTTCTAGCTCTCTCTCTGCAAAGCAACTTCTGCTTCAGGTAGAGATTAAATGTGAAACTAAAACAATAACAGAAAAATAAAGCAAAGTGCACCTTTGCACACGTGCATGTTTTTTTCTGCCATCACTTGCATTATCCATCCTAATTAATGAAGGCAGCCTAAAAATTTTGGTACTATGTGAGTGCTTATTAATTCACAGGCAGTCAATAACCATGCTCTTGGCTAACCAGTCTCTCACTGTGAGAAATACTTTCCCAAACAGAAGTTACCTCTTTTAATCAGATGTATTTTAGACACCATAAGAGAATACCTGCTAAGTTAATCATTAAAGTGTTTTTGTTTCCTTATATAAAGCCTAGAGAGACACTTGCAACTTCTCTGGCATAAATAAATACCTTTGATAACACAGCCAGGATTATACAGCTTTACTACAGACTGTATGATCCTGGTGTCTCATACATTGTTCACAGTTCTACAATGTCCATACATTGTAGAAAGCTTGCTTGAATCCAGTAAAAACAGTTGCCCCCAGTCTAAATGTAGCAGGCATAAGGCTCAAATATAATACTTTTTCATAAACTTACATTAATTCCTAAAGGAATTATAATCAGAAGCTCTACATTCCTGACCATGTTCCTGAACTTCCACAAAAAATTTAGTTTCCTTGCTGTTGTGTGACCACACTGTTTTGCCATAAGTTATACAGACAAACATGTAAACTAATGGGGTAAATAGAGCCTACACTTTCCAAGGGCTACAGCCTTGAAAGGCTTCACTTGTTCAAGCTTGCAATTTTAGCAGCTTCTCAAAACCAATTCAAATTTTCTCTGCAGATGTATTTTTGTTCACTTTTTAGTGTTCTCCATGTCTTAAGCTAAATTCCTTTTGTCCTAAAAATAAAGGCACAGAGAATGCCACAGAAGCAGTATAATTTAGCACTGAGCCCTGGATATGTCTTCCTAGCAGAACATAAGGCAAGATCATCTTTTTATAGTCTAGAGAATGGGCAAGGTCAGAAGGGACCACAGTGGGTCCTCTGGTCCAACCTCCCTGCTCAAAGTGATCCTAGAGCAGATTGCACAGGATTGTGTCCAGGTGTTTCTGGAATATCTCCAGTCAGGGAGACTCCACACCCTCTCTGGTCAGTCTGTTCCAGTGCACAGTCACTCACACGGTAAAGAAGTTCATCCTCATATTGAGGTGGAACTCCCTGTGCATGAATTTCTGCCCATTGCCTCTTGTCCTGTTGCTCAGCAGCACCCAGCAGAGCCTGGGCCATACTCTGACACCTCCCTTCAGATACTGACAGACACTGATGAGGTCCCCTCTCAGTCCTCTCTTCTCAAAGCTCAACAGGCCAAGCTCTCTCAGCCCTTCAAGTCATCTACATTATAGCACTTTGTTTTTCTTTGCAAAACATGGTTACAACACAATTTTGATTTTTCTATTAACTCTGCAGTAGAAGGTCAGTGCTGTCTTCAGTGACTTCTTCAGAGGAGTCACTGCTGTGAAAAGCCTGTGCTCTTTTCTTACCTCAGTCCACAGAGATACTGGCAGCTCTTCAGAGGTGAGGAACTCTGCAACTCATTCTGCACTAAGCTGCCAGGAAAGCATCAATATCAAAGCTTCCCAGTTCAAAGAATCACTTTCTCTGCTTGCACTGAGTACAGTTTTATAATATAAATAGCAACTGATTCCAACTGTGTCCAGACCAAAATTACTTCAATAGTACAATATTAGGAAAGAGTAAAGCACAATATTAACTATAAATTACAGTTTAAAAAGAAAGTTTAAAAACTGCTGCTTGTATCAAGTTCCATCACCTCACAGTGGGTCCTCCATCTCATTATAGTGTTTTCTCTCATTCCTACACTGTTTCTGTACATCCCATTAAAGAGATGCCAAGTCCCACACAAACATTAAATGCAGTTCAGTGTTACCCTGCTCTGCAAGCAAATGTGATTTTTTTTTTTTTTGCCTTTTTTTCTCGGTCATGGTTGCTGTACAAAAGAACAGGTTAGGAATTTCCAGATTTCTGCTGTCCCAGTGAAGGACATGCAGTGTCCCAATCACCCTGTGCCTTGCTTGCCACAAGCCCCGTTCCCCTGGCCTAACCAGGCACTTTTCCATCCCGCCCCTGTTCCCTTGGCTAAGTGCAGTGGAAGCCCATGGACAACAGTTCCCATGAGGTGCAGCTTCAAGAGCAAACCTTTTCCTCCCCCACATCCAAACTGCTGCTGAGCCAATTCCCACCCATGAGTCACACAGTGCACTCTCCCTGGGCTCATGTATTTGCTCTTTCCTGTCTTTGTTGTTTCCATTAGTCTAAAGTAAAAGTCATTCAGGCTGAAAGGACATGTTTGTTCTCTGCTGATGAAAAACTGTAATGTCCCTTTGCGAAGAATTAAATCACCTGGTTTGTGCTGAGTCACAAGCAGAATACTCTTCTCATCCACCCTGGAAACTGTGTGTGCTAAACTCTTCTAGAGAACCATTGCAGAGGTGTGAGATGTGGCAAAACTGGGAAACTACCAAACTAATTAATTAAGAGTAATAATTGTTGACTAGTAGGAACCTCATTGCAAACGTGTACTGCAAAAATAAAAATATTCTGCTATAGAGTTTTTCTTCAAACAATAAAAAATCAGTTCCTTTCATTGTTATTATTTTGTTGTTACAGACTCAGATTAGCCCCAAGGAAGGGTGGCAAGTTTATAGTTCAGCCCAAGATCCTGACGGCCGTTGCATTTGCACTGTTGTTGCACCAGAACAAAACCTATGTTCAAGAGATGCCAAAAGCAGGCAACTGAGACAACTACTAGAGAAGGTAAGTCTTCCCAAAAAAATTCCTCCTCTTGATCATTAAATTTCCCATGGAAATCTACTGCTTTCCCTGTAAGTTAATGCATAATAAACTACTGAAGAGTTACCTGATAAAAATTGTTCTTCAGGGTATATCCCCTACCTGTGTTCTCATCTCTGATTATTATTTGTCTGTTTCCTTATATCACACCTTTCCCAACCCAAGTTGCATCTTCTCTCTTATTCACTCCTCCCAAATTCTTCCTTACACACAACAAGACAGATTTTTCTGTGTAAAACCAGTTACAAATCCCACCTCAAACTAGCTCGGTGCCACGGGATTTAAACTACAACTTCTGCTTCAATTATAGGAGACTGCTGAAGGTCATTTCTTTTATCAAAAAATAATGAGAGAGACACAACAGCATCTTGAAAGCAAACAGTACAGAGGATAAACAGTTCTAATTTTTTCATTGTTTCTTTCCTCAAGTTTATGTATTCATTTCCTGGTGGTGCAAATTTTCCCCAACAGCCCAATTCTTAATTCCAGTACTATCCACTACTGCATATATAGTGAAAACAATGAAGTCTTGTTTTGCATGAACAGAAAAAATGCTGCAACTATGAAAACACAAACATTCTGCATTCCCTGTATAAGTAACCAAGGTTATAGTTACTGTATCACAGCCAGGGGTACAGAACTTGAGGCCTGAGTGTTTGAACAGTAGCAAAAATCAACATAAAATATAGACTTTAAAATATACTTTTAGCCCACAATTTTTAGTATTTTTCTAGCTATAGCAAAATCATTCCAGTGCTAATATAGTGCCAGATCCCCATAGATTTTTGCTCCCTGTGCTTCCATGAACTTCAGAAGGGACTTAGTTTCAAGTTGTGACAGAGTCCATAACATGAGAGCAGGGAGAGGACAATGATGGACCAGCAGAGAAAAAAGGAGCTGCCTCTCCCCTCATGCTGTCTGTTTACTAAAGAAAGGAAGAGTTCAGTCTTTGCTCCAGCATATTTCCCAAACACTAAAATATTACCGCAAAGAAAAAAATTTACTTTCTTTTGAGGTGGGGGCTGGAGGGGTTCAACATAGTTTTTGAGCTGCCACAGAAATGAACCTAAATCATTAGCCTCTAAAAGCTATTTTCTTATAATTAGAACTGTGGCAATCATGGATATGTAATGTTGTATTACTACTTCACTGAGTCCATGCCGTCCTTTAATTAGAGCCTCTCTCTGGACGTGTTTTCTGCCAAATGGAAATGCTCAAAGTTCTTCCAGCACCCGAAGGACTTTATTTGCCTGCTTTCAACAATTTGATAGCAAAAAAAAAAAAAAAGTCTGCTTTTTTCATTACAAATCCTTTCTCAGAACTGTTAATGGCAACTGTGAAATAACTAATGTATACTATTTTTAAGAGTGCCTTCAGAATCCACACATTCAGGAGATCATAAGGAGTTAGTTGCAAACATGAATATCCATTCAAACATTGCATATTCTTGCAAACTACAGGAATACTGCTGGGTTTGTCTTTTCTTAGGAAGGTACAATTTTTTTTGTTTGAGCCAAAACTTCAATAAGGTGCCTAATACATTTACAGCAGTCTAGTTTTCTCATGTTTTGGGAAAACAAAACACTTACTGAAACAGAATAACTGCACTTGGAAAATGTGTCATTTTTATGGCTGGCAAAAGCATTGCTTTCATAACAGAAACTTTTAAAAGTATGTATAATTTACTCTGGATGACAGTTATGGTTGCCTCACTGTGGTAAAAGTCCTCACTATAGCTACTAAATCACTTGCTCTACAAAAGTTACCCAAACATTCACTACTTTTCATCTGTTTAAAAAAAAAATATTTTAGCGCTCTACTGCTGAGACAATTGGATAAAATTTCTAATTTTACGTTTACTTACAGAATTATGAGCAAACACCTCTGTGGCGATTGACACACTCCAGCTTATCTCTGGGTAGTTTTATGAATGCCTTCTATTGAATGATTATATAAATGCCTACTAACAATGAAAGTCATACTCTTCATACTGAGCAAAATCTCCCAATTTCAGTCCTGTCCCTCCCAAAGTGCCTGGAAGGAAATATACCCTATATTAGCACAGTCTGAACCACAGTCACATCCACTACAGGTCTCAAAGTAGACTGCTGCCTGACAGCCTTTCCTGAGCCCATTGATAATGATGCTCAAAGGATCTCTCTCTCTCTTTACCTCCAAGTAGTCCAAATAATTTATGACTTCAGGGTCTTGCCCTGTTCCCCAATATTTGTACTATCATGCAGTTACAGAGTGTAGAACTGCACTGTGGTAGAAATGACTCACAACTAATTGACAGAAGTGCATTTCACTGCCTGACATTTAACCAGGAAAAAAAGTAAAGCAACAACAAGTGCATTTAGAGACTGTTCTTCTTTAACAGGTTCAGAATATGTCCCAATCTATTGAAGTTCTAAATCTACGGACTCAGAGGGATTTCCAGTATGTTTTAAAAATGGAAACGCAAATGAAAGGGCTGAAGGCCAAGTTTCGGCAAATCGAAGATGATCGGAAGACGTTAATGACAAAGCATTTTCAAGTAGGTTCAATTTTAACAATAACTCTCAAGCCTGCTGGAAACAATGTACCAAATAGCAGTGCAGGTGCTGTTAAGGTCTCAGCCTGAAATGCTCGTACAAGAGCACCATTAAAAAGAAAAACATAATAAGTCTTCCTTTATGATGATAATCTTTTGCTCTGTTCATTTTAATTGTAATAGGGAGGAACTATTAATTATTAAGTCATTAGAGAAATGTCACTATAAACAGATTCCTGTTTTTTCTGTATCAATGTGCATGTCATACTGAGAGATTTATATTCATTCAAGCTGCAATGATAAAGGGGGAGATCCAGTGGCATTAATAGCAAACAAGTAGAGTTCTGTGCTTTTAGTGTTGCCTGACATTTACTGCAGTTGAAGGGAAGAAAGGCTGTAATAAATCAGTTTATTGTAATTTTTATCCCGTACAATTAAGATCTAATTTCATGTCTGAAGGTCTGCTGTTTTGAATTTGAGATGGGGAGGAGGGCAATCACTCCCAGTCACATTTGTGTGATTAAAAAAAGCCTTCCACTGAATTTTAAAGACAACAAAAACCACAGGCCAATCCTTTTGTGAGGAAGAAGGGTTGCAGATATTACAGGACAGCATTGTGTATTCTGAAAAAGCTACCTTAAGTACTCTTCAGGAAAAAATATTTCAAGAGCATATTTAAGTTCTTCAAATATCAAGTCTGATAAATTGATCTTTTAAGGCTGTGAGACCACAAAATAGGTTCTAGAAAATACAGCCTGAGGATTACATTTAGTCAAGCAAATATATATTTTTTGAAGTGTTTCTGAAAGTTCACATAAAATGAACTTAATTTTCTAATTGGTGCTAGAGTTAGATACCTAAATAATTACACAGCCAAGAGGTCTAGGGGCTTTTTTCTCAGTGACACTGAATATCCAGTGGGTCTTAATAATATCAGGAAGTGCACTAATGATCTGACTACCAAGCTTTATAAATTATGTCGTTGTTCTTAGTTTAGAGCTGTTTGAGCACATACTTCCAGGTTTTTTGGTTAATAAGAAACATCTCCACCTTTTTTCCCTTTTATCCCTTATTGCTACATTAACAACACATTTGCATAATGCCATTATATATTCTGTATTCTCATTTTAGTTTCCCTTGGGAACAAATATCAAAATTTGAATGTCTGATACACAGTGTCAGAGATAGCAGAATACTCTAGTACTGTAACCTTTTAAATATTCAATATTTCTGTTGTCCAGTCATTTACCTTCAGTTTGATAGTTTGCCAGGAGTATAAAACAGGGTTCCAGCCAATCAAGTTAGGGAATAATTTGAAAGGTCAACATAATATGCTGTTCTGAAATATATTCTACTAAAATTCCAGTGCTTTATCTTTCCTGAGACAAAGAAATGATGTTGGATATAACACAACCCTTCATATCAACTGGCTTAAAGTGCCAGAACACATCTAGCACCTATCCATGTTGCAATACAAATTAGTTCTTGTACCACTCATCACAGCAACAAGCTCTGGAGTGTCAGCAGAAGCCAATATTTATTTTTTATCATGAAAATACCAACATCAACTTTATATTATTTACTGCAGTGAGATATTCTAAATCTGTCTTTTCACGCTGATCAGACCCAAGGAGTACAAATTTTGTCCAGATCACACTTGAGCATATAGTCAGTCCACACTTTACTTTATGCCAGGCAGGAGGTACCTGATTGCCACAAAAATTTACAGCAAGTTTGCTCAAATGATATGTCATCTGGTATAAATAAATAGAATAAGGAATAAGTTGCCTTCACTAATTCAAACACGTTTTATCTTCCTGAGGTTTTACAAGCTTTGCATTTTTTCACATTATGGCTTACCCATGGGTTTTGGCCATTTGCTGCCCTACAGAACCGAAGCTCAAGTTCATAATTTCAAAATGAAGTAACAAAAACTATGGTTTCTGGAGCTTGCTTTCTCTGTCACAAAGCCTACTTCCCCTGTCATCAAGGAAAAAATTACTATTCATTTTAACAGGCATAAAGTAGGTTTAGGTTAAGATTTTAATAAAAGCAGCCAAATGAAAATAGTTTTAACTGTAAACAAAAGGACTTCACTTCTTTGTGTCCATTTTGGTAACTCTGCTGCCATAATGTAGTTGGAAGACCTCTTGAGAACAGAATCAACAGAAGTAATGCTCTCAAATCCGTATATAATGACGTATCTGCTACATTTCAAAAAATCAAAATCTTTTGACTGCAAGGATTCTCTGAGGTTTTCTAGAGAGTAATAACAAAAAACAACTTCAAATTGGTATAAATTTAATAAAGCCCCTATCATTAGTGCATTTAAAAGAATAATTAAGAAATGAAAGATGAGTAACCGATATATGCTAAAGATTAAGACAATTCTCAAATTAAGACAATTCTCAAAGTATGAGTCTTAAGAAAAATCTGAGTAAAGGGCAATCTGAGATCTCAAGGTGGAGCTTTATTTTCTTCAGTCAATGTTTAAGAATAGGATTGGCAATGCCACAACAACTGCACGTGGGAAAAAAAACCATTTGTGATGTTCCAGAAGAGATGTCAACTGATGTTCAAAAGCATTTAGTGATGTAGCCAGTTGGCAAGTACAAACCACAGTTAAGAACCATAGACTTTTTACTTCAGAAGTTATATATCATTGTGGCTGGAACAGGAATAAACACTGTTCAACAGACACTGAGGAAAAAAAAGAATTTAGTACTTCTAGGGAATGAAATAGAAATTAACAGCCCACCAACTATGTATGACAGCTCTGTAAACCAGGTATGATTTTGAACACTACTGTGCATTCAGGCCTATTCATCTTCTGATGAAAGACACACTTAGGGGTGGTTTATATCCTCTAGATGAAAAGTCAGTGGGTTTGGTTCAGATCAGTTGAAAGTAACTCTTTACTTCCAGTAGAAAATCTATTCTCTCATGCATTTAATCTACTGCTTACTACCATTAAGTCTGAGGTTTCTAAGACTTTCACAGTAGACTAATTATAGATCTGTAACTCAAATAATCGTTTTCAAGTTTTTTTAATAATCAGGCATAAATATTACATTAAAGGAAATTAGGGGATTGAACTTCTTTAAACTGCTGTTATGCACATATGATTGCCTTTAACAGGAGTTGAAAGAAAAGATGGATGAGCTCCTGCCACTGATCCCGGTTCTGGAACAATACAAAACTGATGCCAAGTTGATCACACAGTTCAAGGAGGAAATTAGGAATCTGTCCACTGTACTCACTGGGATTCAGGAAGAAATTGGTGCTTACGACTATGAGGAACTACACCAGCGTGTAGTCAATTTGGAAAGCAGGCTTCGTGACTGCATGAAAAAGCTCAGTAAGTTAACAAGTTCATGGCAGATTTGGTCCCTTGGCTATGCATTTTGACTTGTCTCTCATTANGCTGTTTGCTTCTTTGATGAAAGACTTCATTATATTCTGATCTGTGCTACCCTAATAAAAGACAAGAGTAACTCAACCTAAGGTCAGTCATAAAATTCTAAGTACATGACAATGTTCTGCCCTACTGTATATACAAGGAATTAAGATGAAAAATTATAACAGACAGTAAATTCAAAATCTGAGATTTAAACCAGTTGGGGAGTTACAAATATTCTTTCAAAGAAGCTCAGACAGTCACTGCTACTAGAGTCATTTTTGGGATGTCAGTGTGAAAAAAAATAGTGAAAAGCAGACTGGAATCAGTTCTGAGATGTCTGCATCATAACCCTGGCATCTTGCTATAACACCTGAGAGGCCACTCCGACTATAATGTCTTTAGCCTGTATTAGTGTTACGAGAGAAATCCCATTCTCCAATTCACATTACAATCTAACTAAGCCTCACATCTCACTCAAGGGAGCAAAGCATGGTTTCTACAGGATGCGCAGCAACAACCCATTGCTGCTCTGCACCAGGTTTACCTCAGGCTGCCTCCATCCTGGCTGCTCCCATTCTGGCTTTAGTTAGAAAAAGTCAAACGTTGAGCATCTCTGAAAATCGCCACTAGCTCAGTATCAGTGACCAAAACTAAGGGCCTGAAGGATCAATATCAAGTGTCAGCCACAATTTCCATTAGGGATAGGTAACCTGCTTTACAAACACAATGCAGTCTCCCCTCTTCCCAGTCTATCCATGCATTCGGAGATTTCTTAATGGATCACTACTGCAGCCTACAGCAGACAATCCAGCCTCTTTATGAAAAATAAACACTTTGCAATTTAACACTGAACATGAATAAACTTGAAATTCCAAGGTTTAGGCCTGTGATCAGTGTCTCAGTTATCAAGTGTGGGATGTTTACTTTTAAATGCTACCCAGGACATTAAATATCTTCTTAACTGGATAAGCAGAGCCTCCTTATTTTTGTGATGCAATAGAATGAGAAAAATCTAGGTTAAGTTAGTCTCTTAAATTATTTATTTCCATTTCTTTATTTTATACTGGAAATAGCACAGTGATGATGTGCTAAAATACATGAAAGACTTCTTCAAACAGAAATTTCTTATGATCCTATTTTCCGCTCAGTACACACACATAATAGCACATTACTGCATTGACAGTAGGCAGTCAGGAGAAAATGGCTGTGTTGCAATACTGCAGCAAACAAGAAAATTCCTATGAATAAACATTATTTTCTGATAGTAAGTGTTCCAGTAAGTTATTAGATACCAAAAATCATCAGTTTCACAAGTAACTTGTTTTTCATTGCTTTTACAGCATCTTGTAACACTGATTAGTGCAGCAATGACAGCGTGAGAGATATTTTATAAGATAGAATTACTAGGTGTATTGACATCCTATCTATCCTGAATTCCTGCAATACATTCTAATCTCTTGATGTACCTAAAGAAAAAAAAACATTAAAATTCCATATATTAGCATTAGAGAGAAAATTTTTGTATAAAATAAATTATTAAGCATATCCATTATCAAAAGGGAGTGAACCTTCTCAAGATGTAACACAGATTCGTTCACCTTTATTGGCATTATTCCCTGGTCTTAGATGCTTAAATGACATTTATGGTTCCCTACTAATGGACTGGCTGTTTTTCTGGCATATCTCTGTGTGCCTTTTAAAGTACAAACAGCCTCAGTTTGGCTTCCTGTAACTGCTGGAAGCTGGGACTGCGTGCTCAGATCAGAAAGCGTAAGGGGAAAGCAGCTTTCATGCCAACACCTTCTTTGCGGCCACATTGGCCACGCTGGAGATGACCCAGCTGTGCCTGTCCATGCCAGCCTCACAGCCAGAAGCCGATGGCCCCAGTGTGCCACAGGACCTGGCTCGAATCTTCACAGATTTTGTTGTATTTCACAATACAATTTTCTAATCAGCGTGTGCAATAGCTATTCTCCATTCTTCTCCCTAGCAGGTGCTTTCCAGCAGTATAATGCATTATTTATATTGTCCTGGCCACTTAAAAGGGTTCTTCCATCTGCACTGGCAACTCTTCCAACACTCATTAACATACACTAAGCAGTTATATTAATTTCACCATGGTTTGCTGATTACCACAACAGTTGTGATGACTGAATTTTGCTCCTTTTCTTTGGAATAAGAGAAAATTCAAGCTGAAGCTGCTGAGAAATTAGTTGACATAACTTTTAAAGGGTGCATGCAGCTAAACACGTAGGAATAGAGTGCATGTGATTACACACACCCCAAATTCACATGTACTTGTGCATGTATGGGTCCTTTGCTGACAGTCCTGTAAGTCATATGTACTTATAAGAGAATGCAGGTTGCACAGTATGCTTGGAATCCTCCTATTCTTGTCATGACCTGTTTATGAAATTGGAAAAAAACTTATATGGGTAGCATTTATAGAAGCCAATACTCTGACAGATAACTAGAGTAGATATGTATTGGATTCATGTCTAGCTACACCTGATTATAATGTAGACTCTGAACAATATTTTACAATAACATTTTTTGTTAGCAATTCAAAAGTAGCATATCCTATGTATCCAAAGAAGTGCTGTTACATCAGTGGCAGAGGAGCTATTATTGCAGGCATGAGACTATTACAGTGGTACTCATACTTCCAAAGCATCCTTCCCTTTGGGATTTGAGGACTTTTACAAATTTCATTTAGTATAAAACTGGGCAAGTGAAATATAGATTCTTATCCCCATTTTGTAGATGGTGAAACAAGCAGCCCAGGGGTACAAATGACTTTTCCAAAGATCACACAGCAAGTCATGGCACCCATGCAGAAAACTCTGGGGGCTTCCTCTCAGCAGACTCTAATAACTATACCGTGATGCTTCCTGGATTCATATTACACAGGAAAAGAGACATACATTTATTAAAAACTAATTCTTCATTCCCTCATGCTAGTATGTTATGGCAAATTTGACCATAAACAGAAAAGTGCAAGCAATAAAACACTTGGAAGTCATTTGTGCAAGTGGCAAAAAAACCCTCACTTTATTTTCCCCTATTTATTACCCACAAAAAAACCCATAATAATGATGCTTATGAACACTTAAAGAGAATGTTGTGGTTTTATTTCCCTTGTCAGTCCTTCTACAAATGATACACTCACTTGCTCTATACGGCAGCTACCAATATGCATTCACATCACAGAGACTAGAACTATCTACCCATTTCTAGCTACCTCCAAAACAGCTCCTGTCCAGCTGGGCTATCACAGCCTCCTCCTGGTAATTTGCTCACTTAGGAGCTTTCCAGATGCATTCTGCCCCATACACTTTCACAGCCCACAAGCTGTACAAAAGTACATCTGTTTTATCTTTTAATGGTCACTTAATGCTCAACTTCTTCCTTAATATAAATAAATACTGGACATCATGAACATACTTACAGGAGTCCACCGTACAGAATTGTTACAGGAGGTGAACCAAGCCAGAAACACCTGGATTGTGCATGATATGATCCTTCTTCTACAGCTCAGTTTAGCATGTAAAAAGACTCTATGATTGGGATTCCAACTACTACAATCAGTAATGGTTGGGATTTTTTAATGTAGGCAGCTGCTTCTTCCAAAGCCAAGGGAAAGAGACTGAGAGCTTCTAAAAATCCCACTGCTTTTTTGTGTAACCCCATCTGAACCTCTTAGGGAAGAAAAAAAAAAGCCTAGAAATATCACATTTTTCTTAGTGTACCTGAACTTTCTGACATTTGTTAGTATGGAGATATATTTGACCTAACTTTTCAAGGAACTTTTTACTGGTCCAACTCCTATCAAGGAATCAAATTACTATATCGCTATAAACAAAAACATTTCATATGTTCCCTTCTGTCAGGGGAGAGAAAGGAGAGAGAAGAAAAAGAAAAAAAGAAGTGTGGGCAGGGAAGGGGGTTTTGGCTGCTTTGAAAGAAAATTTGCGTAGGCTGCTTTTAACTGTCAGCCCCCTCATAGCTATGGAAAACTCATAGTCCAGAAGTGATTCCCATTTCACATGACATTTTTCTCTGTTCTATTTATCTACATACAAAATGAACTAAAGAAATTTCTCAACTGGAATCTAATTGGAATTTTCATTAATTTCAAAATCGCAGACTTTTCATGCCACAAAAATTTTAAGATCCTGCCTTCAGTATGTTAGTATTACCATTCCCTAGCAAAAAGACCTGAGCATGCAAGATCAACTTTAATACAGCCACCCAAACAATAAAAGGTTCGTTCTGCAGCTGAGAATACAGGCAAGGATTAGATGAACACTCTTAAGTTGACAAGAAGAGGCTGTGACCAGCTTTGGTGGAGGAGTAAGGAAAATTTCTTGGACGGAACACAAACTTGGAAGTGCTTAAAACCAAGAGGAAACTCACCTTGTGTCAGTGAGCTGTTAAACGTGACTTCTGCAAAAGGTACTTGTGCAGCCTTAAACAGTTTAAAACAGCATCAGCTGATTTGACTTGACCGTTCAGCCAAGACTTGCTCTGGGGCCTTGTCCTTGTTCTTTCAAGCAGCACTTTCTGAACTGAGAGGACTTTCTGATGGTTTGAGTTCTTTTCCTTCCTCATTAAACAGAAACCCAGTCATGAGGCTCTCTCAGCTATGAGAAGGCTGGGATGACAAGACAGAGGTGGGCTCTGACAGCTCTGCTGCTTCCTTTTTACTGTCCATGCTGTCAGCAACTAGGTCAGCAGACCTCCAGTGCTGCTGGGATTTACAGAAGCCTGCTGATGGGATATGAATTATCACTACAATGGGAATGACTTATTATACATGGAAGAAATACTTGTAGTATTCCTTGGTTTTAAATACCAGTTCCATCAAGTTACATCATAAAATAAGCAGATCTATGGGTTTCTCTTTAATGAGGAAGGAAAAGAAAAATGGGTCCTACTATAGGGCAGGAGGGAAAAAAATCCTCTTGCCTTGTACAAAGTGTTCTGTTTTGTTATGTCAAAAAGAGAAGCTTTGTCACTTTTTCAGTCAGCTGCCCCTCAGCTATACAGCGGCTCTCCTAAGAGTCTTCCTTTCTTGATCACTACCTGCTGTCTGGGAATAAAAATTTGATCATAAATATACCCTGACTCAAACTACTGATCATTTAGTGGCTGACATACGGTGTCATCTCTTTTCACATTGAACAGCATCTCAGTACATTTTGAAAGATCATTCTCTAAAAGCACCTGACTCCCGTGACAGGGGCACACAGCGCAGTTCATATAGTTTAAACTAAATGAAGGCTGAAGAAGTTAATTATTAACAACATGTAACTAATTGTAATCAGTGAGCTATACATTCAGGATAAATACAAGCAGTGTAACAGAGGAACCACAATACTACTTAAGCATACATGTCTCTGAACATTGTTCTCTAGCCTCAAAAAGCCCCTCACACATGGAGCAGCACCCAAAGAGCCCCAGAGCTGTGTGCACACCCCACAGGGACTCCAAACATCACCTGCTCTTACCCCTCTCCCGCTGCAGCTCTGGGGCCTCGGGCTTGCTGTGTGCCCGTGCTGCTCCCACCATGCCCGGGCACTGCTGAGCCCACCTGGAGTGCTCACACAGCTGCCCTGCCTGGGCCCCCCCGCACAAAAGGTGGCTCTGGGAGCACTCACATCCCTGCCAGGGGCTCTTCCGAAAGGTTTTGTCCATTCAGAAGCAAAATTTCACAACTCATTATGAGTCTGCATTTAGCTTCCTGGACTTCTTTTCTTCATAGAAGAAACAGTGTTTCAGATTCCAAATTCTTTTTATGCTTTCCCACTAATTGCAATACTGTGTTTTATGGGCACCAATTGGTATTAGTATACCTTATAACTCATGCATTCGCTGTGTTTTAATTATCCTGGAAACTACAAGTTCAGGAGTAATTTTATTCTGATTGCTTTCTGCTTATTACTTTCTGGGTAACTTATTCCAAATTAAGTATTCCAAATTTAAACTCAAACCTTCAGAAGGGTTATCTCATGCCCATTTCTGAGACTATTTACTAATACACCACATAAAAATAAAAGCCTTCATCTTGGTAGGTTATAGTCCTCTACCTTTCAAGCTAATAGTAGTTCATGCTGTAGAAAAAGAGCATTCAGCACACAATGCTAGCAGCCCATCTACAAAAAAAAAGAAATCCAGAATAAAAAATTATGTACAGTGATAACCAAGTACAAAAAACCCTATAAGATGCTTTAAAATGGGAAATTCCAAAAATATCTTCAAAATACTGCACCATACACAGATTAAGATATGTAAATAATAATGTCTCTTAATTGACCTAGAAAATAGTCACAGCCTACCCTGCTCATTGAGATCTCAGCATGCATTCAGTTAATCTTCATTTCCAATCCATACAATTTCCCTAGCTGTGAACAAAAACTAACCCAGCAGCCTCTGAGTTTTTGTCACAGCATTAACCCAATCCCGAGTGACCGAAATAGGCTGGCATAATACACTCCTTTCCAGTTACAGAGTAAAAAATTCAGGCTTGATGTGACCCTCTCTTTTGAACTGAATAAATTCACTCTTGACACCAGATTCAGCTTGTCTTCCACATTTTCTAGATAGATGTGGTTATCAGTACATCACAACCATGTAGAACAGAGAAGCACTTATTTCTAAATTTAAAAAAGTAATTAAGTGCTTCACTTCTTTTCACATTCTTTTTTTTATAAACATGCTATTTGACCTAATTACGCACACACCACTGTGTGACATTAAATCCTGGTAAACACATGAATTCCACCAGGAGCTTGTTACTAATAGGCATCTTATTAATGTACCCTAAAATATAGATTTTTGAGTTGTTAGGAAGGTCAGCATCCAAGATGGTATCGACTTGCATTATTTCCTCCCAGACAGTCTAAAGAATTAGAAGCCAACCAATATAGCCAAGTTTCCTAAACAATTCTGATACCTTCTTCAGCCAGCCTCCAGTACAGAAAGAGCCATGTGTGTGTAAGCACGGGCAGTCAGGCACAAGCTTTGAGTACAGCCACGTTGTGTGTAACAACCTCATTTTTTTGTGTCTGCCCTTAACCACCATGTTACCCTGGCCAATGGAAAACAAACATCCATCAATCCTAGCCTTGTGCTGAACTTTCTGGAGGCAAAAGTGGGAGTGGGGGGGATTATGTCTTCGTTTCATTTATTATTAAATGTTCTTCACTTCAGCTCAGAAGATATTATACTAGGTTATATTTTAGTTTATGCCTAAAAACCATAACTGTGCTTCAAAAGATGTAAATACAAAAATATATACCAATAAAATTTTATGGGTATATTTTTACATATTTATATTACTCTTCAATATGGAGAAGTTCCTTCAGTGAAGGTGACAATCAATCTTCAGCATAAGCCTCAATCCCCTGGAGGCACTAAGTAGTTTGGAGCATTTGTTCTTGTGCTCTGATGTCAAGGAGAGTTGTGCAATTATTTGCATTAATGCTTTTGTTTTTTTAATTTCAGCATGTGGCAAATTGATGAAAATTACAGGCCCCATTACAGTGAAGATATCTGGAACCCGATTTGGAGCCTGGATGACGGATCCATTGGCATCAGAGAAAAATAACCGAGTACGTTAAGGCACTGTCTTTGTGTCCTGGAGTCTTACTTGGTTTATTTTAATCCTTTATAAGATACTTTCCCCCTAGGAAGTTACATTCCCAAGCATATTTCTTCTCCTTCAGTCATTTTCACACTCAAACATCTTCAGAGAGAAAGCAACAGTATTTTTGGAAAAACATCCGAAGACAAAAGTTAACTGAGCACTTTTGTGCTGTTTCCTTCAACCTTTTTCAGGCTTGACAAACATCTGAACTGATAATACGATTTTTTCATTTCGTAACATATTTAATTGTGCTTGGGTCTTTTAAGAACCAGAGTAATCTAAAACAAGCATCAACACTTTTACCCTAGAGCAGGACCCATAATGTAGCACAGTTAAAACTGGCAGAATTAGGTCTCATACAGGATCTAGTCAGACCATTTGCTCCATCATATCCAAGTTATGTTATTGTTTTGTTGTTTGATCTGCAATAGGATCTCAAATTGGCCACACTTTTGGGAAGGTGCTCTCTCCATCAAAGGGCTTTGGAAGTCAAAACACTAGGAATCATTTGTATGATACCCACAACATTAATTAATTTTTTGAATACAGAAAAAAACCAAAGGTAACAGAAAAGGCAACAGAAAAATGACAACAAATAAAGATTTGTGTGCAGCTCTCCCCTGCCTGCTGTGTCCATGCAGGTTTGCTACTGACTCCAGAAATCTCAATTACCTTTTGGAGAGCAACAAACTCTGAGAAACTAAAAGGAGAAAAGGCAAAATGCATGAAGGAAAAAATGGGGGAATGGAAGTTGCATACAGAACATTAAAAATAAGTAAAATAATTCTGTTTTAAGGGGAAAAAATTTGCTTTGAAACTTTACTGGTTTCATTGCTATGGTTTTCATTTCCTTTACTAAGAAAAGACTATTTTTCTTTGAATAGAGATTCAGCTGAAAAAAGTCTAACCCCATTTATTGCTAAGTATAAATTCAAGTTTACCTCACGTGCCATTTCCCATCTGTCTCTTAGTAATATAAGAAAGTTAGAAAGTTAGTCTCTAGAAATATCTTTAAGCAAGCACCATATAGCAGAGGCCCAAACATTGAATAATCCAAAATTAAATTTCTCTGAAAATGCAGACACTGTAGTTACTAACAGTTGTATTGAGAGTTCACCTGTTGAGGTAAGTTTTGATTCAGAAATTCAAGAGTTCCTCCTGCCTTTGTAACAGGAATGTGGGCAATATTGTGCTTTGATAGCCTGCTGCACATCTAAAACTTGTTTTTCTTTTTCTGCAATGTCTCCATCATGCCATATCATGATCACATACTACACACCGTGTTCGAGATGTTTACTCCCAATCTTTGTTTTCTTTCCAGGTCTGGTACATGGATAGTTACACTAACAATAAAATTGTCCGTGAATACAAATCAATGGCAGACTTTGTCAGTGGGGCCGAATCAAGGACATACAACCTTCCATTCAAATGGGCAGGAACCAACCACGTTGTCTACAATGGCTCCCTCTATTTCAACAAGTATCAGAGCAACATCATCATCAAGTACAGCTTTGACACGGGGCAGGTGCTGGCACAGCGTAGCCTTGAGTACGCTGGCTTTCACAATGTCTACCCTTACACCTGGGGTGGCTTCTCTGATATCGACCTGATGGCAGATGAAATTGGGCTGTGGGCTGTGTATGCCACCAACCAGAATGCAGGCAACATTGTCATCAGCCAGCTAAACCAGGATACACTGGAGGTGCTGAAGAGCTGGAGCACGGGCTACCCAAAGAGAAGTGCTGGAGAATCCTTCATGATCTGTGGCACCTTGTATGTTACTAACTCGCACTTAACAGGAGCCAAGGTCTACTATTCGTATTCCACAAAAACCTCCACTTACGAGTATACAGACATTCCTTTCCATAATCAGTATTTTCATATATCCATGCTTGACTACAATGCAAGAGATAGAGCTCTCTATGCCTGGAATAATGGACATCAAGTCCTGTTTAACGTCACCCTTTTCCACGTCATTAAAACTGAGGATGACACATAATTTTCTTTCCCTTACCTCCTTCCCTCAAAGCAGTCTCATTTGTGATTAACTCTAAAAGCATTCATCTCTCTCAGTTCCTTTTAATTTACATTTCTTTCTTCATTAAACAAAAGCAACATTTTCTACTATGTAATGCATTTCAATATGGCTGAACCTGTCAAAAATGACCTGTCAGAAATAAAAAGCATCTTAACTCATGATTCTGCAAGGTCTGTCAAGACCTTGTCTTGAAAAGCACTAAAGAGGATTTAAATGGCTAAAGACAGTTTTTAAAATATTATGATCTGCCTTATTTTAGAGTCAGAGACTAATGGTGGCTTAAATGCATGAATGTCTTTTTTTACCTCATTTTTTGTTTTAATATATTGCTTAACTTCAGGAAACATTTCGGTAGTGTCAGACACATATTGCACATTGTATTTTTTTATTTATTCCAAAAGAAATATTTAGGAATTTAATTTACTTAGACAAGGAGTATGATTCATTTTGCCATCATCCAATTTCAGATGTGGTGCTGTACAGTATGTTTTTAAATCTCTTGCAAACATTTTATCAACAGTATGTATTTCTACCATTGTAACCACCATTGTGCAATTGTATCTCTTCACTTATGTGAAAGTAAACTAAGTACTATTTTTTATAAAATACATTGAAGCTTAATTGCAGTTCTGGCTATGCGTCAATTCAAAGTGGTAAAAAACTGATAAAAGGTCGTTATTTCTGAGAAAGACCAGCAGCTTCTCAGATGCATGATTTCTATTCTCAGCTTTGCTTCCTAGATCCCCTCTTCACCAGTGGTGCTTAATGGCACATTTGCAACTTTGAAGCTTCATACCAGTTCCAGCTTTACAATTGTTTGCCCAGCTTTTAGCTCCTGCTGCTGGTTTCTCTCTCTCAATCTCTTTTTCTCCTACTTTCTTCCCTTCCACCATTTGACTGCCCTTGTTTACGTTTATCCCTGCTCTGGGCTTTACAAGCGAGAAGCTGGAAGGGGCCGATGCCCACCGGCCAAGCATGGGAGTGCATCCCACGTTTGCGCTGCTCTGGGCCACTGAGGAGCAATGGTACAAGCCAAGCTGCTCTCCTTCATCTGCCTGTCTTCTTACTCATAATAGGAGAACATTTATCTGCTGAAAAAACTCTTCTCTGGGATGACAGTAATCACAGAAAATATGTCAGGGAAGGTGCAAAGCCCAGACGATCAGTGTGGCCCCTGGTAGCCGCCATAATTCTTACCCTCGCTAGGGAACAACATCGAGGCCAACCTCTTGCAAAGATGTTTGGGGTTTTCTGGCAGTAGAATTGCTACACCCAAACTGATGCCTTCAAGAAACAAATATTTCTGAAAGCTGTGTGGATTGATATATTGACTCATTAGAAACTGGGGGGCAGGGAGAGGTGTGCATATTTTATGGAGAAAAAAGGAACGAGGTGCTATTCATCTCTTGGCATAAATGGAAAGAAAGTAACATTAAGCACTAGTAATCAGACTTTTTTATTAGCTGGACTCTAACACAATGCAAAAAGACAGGTATCTGAAAAATTCTGTGAAAGCTGTGTTCCTTACATTATCTGAGCTTCTGCTCTTCATATCCTTTGAAATTGAAAAGCCAGACATTCCATTTGCTGGTTCTTCTAACGTACCAGCCGAGAACACCTTAAGTCTCATTAATGTTTTCATTATTAGAAATATATGTGTCTATATATGTTTACAAGTGTGTCTTATAATATAAGCCCATGGGAAGCTGAACAAATTGCCTTATTTTTCATACCAGTTGCAAAACAAAAAAATGCTAATAAGGTTTCAAGAACTGATAAAGGGAAAAAAAAAACAAACCTGCAAAAACAAAAAAAAACCAACAAATTACATTATGACATGACCAGAGAAAAGTTACTTTCTTGCTTCCATCTCCCCTCTCCTGTCTAGATTAAATGGTAGCTGTTACCCCATACAATCAGTTGGGCAGAATTTGGACAGACTCAGTTCAGCTAAACAAATTAAATCACTTCCCTCCTGTAACCAACTTTCCTGTATTGACAGTGAAACCACCTCTGTGACATGTGAAAATGTATATGACTACTCATTAAAAAATGTATTTTATGTCATACAGGGATGTTTTATGAAAATGGATTATGTTCAGATTTTTATCAAAAGCCATAAAAAACCCCCAACCTTTCCCCTGTACAGAATAACTTCAATAAAATAGCAGTTTTTTCAACCAATACAGCATTTGTAAAAACCTTAGCCATTAGACTGAGAAATTAAACTTCTTTCTACCAAATCATCATAAACTAGAAGAATAGTCATGATAACTTTAGGTGAAAACAATTATTACTATCATATTTCTTTATAAGAATTTCATACTCTGTAATTAGCATACATACATTAGTACAGGTTGATAACAGTTCTTACAGTAAGATTAATCTCACCTGATTTCAATACCACTGACAGAGTAACACACTCCTGTTAGTCAAAGAAAGAAACAGACAGTACTACAGGGTGCTAGAGATGGATGGATAAGAGGGGTAGGAAAAGCACCTTTGTAAGGTGGTTTGTCATACCAATGTAAATCCTGCCCTTCTAAATTAGTAACAACATGCTGGATTCCAATACTTAGACTTGAAATAACAGCTTCCATACAATCAGTACAAAATGTGGCAAGACATTATCAAGTGACACAACTTCCCGCTAAGGAGTGCTCGTTCTGTGAATGTGTTGATCGCCTGTTGTTTCAAAATTGGAAGTTCCGAACTAGTATACCCAGAAGGCTGAAATCACCATGCCTCAACATAAGCTGATTTCTGTTACAAGCTTTGCCTTCATAATTAAGCAGCACAAGCAGAAAGTCTTCATAATGTAGCAGCAACCTACAAATTTTATTCTTACAGGTAAAGCATGTGCTGTTTATTAGGATAATAAGGTACCAAAAGTATGTGGGGGGAAAAAACATCTCCTTAAACATGGGGAAATTAATTGTAGAGTCTGTTTCAGTATCTTAATGACCTCCTGTTTCAAGGGATAAACATGTAAAAGGACCATGACGCTCCTCCACCCAAAGCAGAATACCTAAATTTCACCAAGCTGTGCTGGCAGCAGAAAGGGATGCAGACAGCCCCAAATCTAGCCCAGGAACACAAGCCCGCCAATCCTCCAGGCATGCCTGTCCTGAGGGAGCCTAAGGAACATGAACAGTGCACACCATAAAGCCCACAGCACTCTCCCTGGAATGGACTGACTACTCCCCAGGACAAAATGGGCAGAACAAACCTCCCGAGAGAAAAATTCCTGCACAGTAATAATCTTCTGTAGTCCCTTCTGGCAACTGGTGCCAGTGAGTAACTACCAAGTCCATTGTTACACCCAAAGGCTGTTCAGCCTGCCCTGTCTGCTACAGTGTGCCAAGTTGACCACTGGAAGGGTCACTCTGTGGCACCTCCTCAGCACTGTAGTCATTGCTAGCAAAGATGGTATTAAATTTGAAAAATTAAAAGAAAATAGCTGAGTGAGATGGATTGATACAAGGTTTTAACCACAGATTACTTATGTCTAAGAATATTCCTTTCCAGACAAGCTCAGGGGCTCAGTGACTAGCTGTCACTCAGCTCAGCAGGCTGGATCCACACCAAAGGCTGTTTATTTCAAAGCACAGCCTGAATAAACCTGTTACCTGGTAATTTGTCATAATCAATTGCTTAGAAAATGCTAGAGTAGAGATGAACAAACCATTCACAGCAAATTAGTCATCCAGTAAATTGTATCCTGTTCCAGTTCAAGAATTGCCAGGGAACAGTCCTGATACATACTGATGTTTGTGCCAGTGAAAATATTTTTTGGAAATCATTTGGATAAGCACCTCTTCCTATAAATCACCCAAGCATTCCCTGCTGTGAGTCTCATATCCTTGACATTCAGAAGGCAACGCTGAGCATTTAGGCATATTTTTCACAAAAGGCAAATGAGGGCTGCAAGCTGCAGTTCTTTGGGATAGAGCTGCATCACAGCCTGCTGTGCTGACACGCTCCCCACACCACTAATTCCCAGAAGACTGACTCCTGCACCACGACAGTGTCACAACTGCATCCCACCTGCTCACGCTCCAAAGGACCCAAGCATGCAAACTACCTTCCACAGATCATAAAGCAAAGTCCTGAAACGCACTTCCCCACCAAGAACAGAGACCACCTTACTGCCAGAACTAAAAGCAAAGCCTGTTTTCTAAGCTGAGCTTTCCTCAGTAATTCTCCAAACACACGATCATATACATGGACGTCAATATGCAAGCAAATAAATTAACTATAAACTAATCCTAGAATTATAGAATAATAAGGTTCTTGTTCCCACGGAAAAGACACAATTTAGGTTATGCACAGATGGCTAATTGTGAGGGTTTCTACACTCACTTAATGGCAAACTGAGGAAAGACAGTTACCCAGCACCAAGTTGTGGAAATTATACAAAAATGACTGTTTTGTATAGGATGGCTTTTGCCTGGCCCTAGAAAACAGAGGTACTATATTGATGCAGTAGCTATGACCACCAATTTACTAAAGTGAGGTGTGCAGGAGTTCTTCCAAAACTGCAAACAGATCATCCACCTGAATATTCTGGTATTATGATCAATTACCACTCTTATTATCTGTAGACTCCTGTAGACTTCTAGTGGTTATTTATCTGTATTTAGCAAGCATTTCAAGATAACTTCTACACTCTCTCTTTTTCCTCAAAAGCCTCTCACACACGTAACGCACATTGTGTCAGGCCATGAGGGTGACAAACCCAACAGGATACATCCTTTCTGCAGCTCTCATTAGGGTCAGGAGGCATCATTCATGAATGTAGAGATCGACCCCCCGATATCAAAATGCTGTTTCTACTAACACCACCACTGGAGGAAATCCTCACTCTTAAAATACAAATCATGTCTATCAATTTAATATGAAGAGGAGTTGCACCAGCTTTTCATAAAAGCATCCAGCCTCTGAAAGACCAAGGATATTTGTCTCTGTCTTTGAAATCCAGACATGTAAGAAAATTCACATTTTCTTGAGAAGCAGAAATTTTTACTCTACTCATATGCTTCTTGCCAGCTGAGCACCAGCGGAGAGCCTGTGGAGTTTTCCTGTATCTACTGCTTCAGAATATTCAATTAAAATAATTACACTGCAGAAACATTTCAACAATCCAAGTGAAACAAAGCTTCCTCAGGATTTTGTTTCAAAAATGACAGAGTTTTAAACACAGCTCACTATAAATGAATACAGTATTTAGATCAGCAGCATTCTGGCCCCACCTTTGCATCCACTGTGCAGAAGTCCCATTTTCCCTTGAAACTGTGTGAGTGATATACCACAGGAGCACAGAAAAGTATATGAAGACACATGAAAATGACAGCTAACAGGTCAGATTTGACATCTATTTTACTGTGCCTTTTGTACAGAAGTTTGAATTCCTATTTACACAGTTCTTAGGTAAACTTAGGTTCACTTCTTTAGGGTGAACACGAACAGGAAGAACCTACTGGGCTAGAAATACTCA
This sequence comes from Oriolus oriolus, assembly GCA_013400235.1. NCBI lineage: Eukaryota > Metazoa > Chordata > Aves > Passeriformes > Corvidae > Oriolus > Oriolus oriolus. The sequence goes on along the minus strand of VXBT01003167.1, from coordinate 825,968 downwards.
TTTTCCCCTCACACAGTATCAGCCACATGCACAAACCACTCCATCTTATTTTTCTTTGCATTTTCTCTCCTTTTGTTGGTTTTAATCTTCTTGATCTTTACCTGAATCTGCCCCAACCCTTCTCATCTTGCAGTATGTTTAAAGAATGGCTGTTCAGACAGAACTCAAACTGCACAGAGAATTTATAGTACAGTAAGTTTCATCTAGAGAAGGTGTAAATTTATTTTTCCAGTTATGTAAAATTCAGCTCTAGTGTGCCCATAAAACTGCCTACAAGCAATACTGATTGTATATCATGGATTGCTCTACAGAAATAATTTAAAACAGATTCAAGATAACTTTCTTCCCTTTTATTTATTTATTTTAAAGGAAATACTTTGTTTCATATCCGCCATGGTGAGAAATTAATTCAAATTAAATTCATCTTCGTCCCTAGCAGTTTAGACATCCATTTCTCCTTCCTGAATGACAGCCTCAAGGCTGTCAGCAGCACTTCCAACTCCAGGCAATCAGGCCTCACAGGAACTGAGTGCGCATGCTGTCAAAGGCCCTTATGCCTTTTGAGCTAAGCTCCAAGTCTGTGTCACGCCCTGCAAACAGGCCACTCATTCACGCTTCCCTCATCTGGGCAAATTTGGCTTCCTGTCACCTTGAAGGACATCCCAGGCCGGTGGTGGCTCAGGCCCGTCCCTGTCAGTGCAGCGCTGGGAGAGACAGGTGCCTTTTGGAGGTGAAGTGCGCGGGACGGCTGCGGTAACTCATCACTGCGGCTCTGACAGCAGCTCATTCGCGAGGGAAGAGCACGTGCCACCTGCCATTCCTGCAGCCACCACCTCCTCGGGACTGCAAGGTAATTTACAGATACTAATTTAGACCATTTCCCACCCTGTCAGGAAAGAAAGGACATTTGTACAAATCTCATTGTTGAGGCTGAGCAGCTTGGACACAGAAGTGTTCAGCTTAAGCCCAGCAGAGCTTCTTCGGCTCACCAGCAGTTGATGTTAGATTTTCAGTTCTCAAGTCAGTGTATCACTCACTAGCTCACTTCTGCTGAGAAAAATATGTGTGTCCAAAAGCTCGGTTTCCACAGTCTTACACTGATTTTAAATGCTTTGCCTGTTTTGGTTATGGCCTAGTGAGAAGGCCTATGTCCACTGGTAAGGTGGCTGGTTAACTCACAGTCAGGGTATGCCTGCCATTTAAAACAGGTTCAATTCCGACTACCTCCAATAATTTCTGAGGGAAAAAAATGTCACTTTACATGGAGTTACTTTGTTCCCTTTATGAACGAGGAATCCAAAGGTGCTCCCATGGCAGGGCAGCGTCAGGGATGGGCATAACCTTGGACAAAGAGCTCTGCCGTGAACCCAGCCATGCTCAGGAGCGGCGGGTCCCTACCTAAACATATTTTAGGCTCTTACATCTCTGGACTAGCTCTCCTCACAGCACAAATATCATCAAAGTATATTCAAAAGCAGTTCTGTTCACCAGGCCAAACGAGGGAGGAAAACATGACAATTTTTATATGTTTTGACACTTATTTGGGAGCTGAAGTAGGACTTGGGAGATTCACAGGCCTCATCCTGGCCCTGTGCCCAGGAATGAATTACACTCTGAAAGACTAAACTGCACTCTTACGGCAAATGCTAAAAGGCTGTTATTCTAATAGCAATGCAATATCATGATACAGAGCAGAAAAATGACACACAGCAGAGCTCCTAATCTGAAAAACAATAACACTGTAAAATACAACATATTAAAAAAAAAAATTATCCCAATTAAGTGTTTCCCAATATACACTCTAGCTTAATAACACTCATAGTTTTTCAACAGAAGATACTAAATACCAGCTAAGTTGATTTTATTGGTATTTACTGAATAATAATATGCATTACATGCCTATGTAATTATGGAATTAGATATTTATGTACCATGTAAAAATTGATACTTATGTCATTCAACTGACTCACAAAAAATTCAAAAAATCCTATAATTATGAGCATGGAATACTGCTTATTTGCCATATTAAATTAGAGCAGGAAAACATATGGAAATAGAAATATTTTATGCCACAGTGTAGGTGACACTTCTATTAAAGATAAAAATTAGAAATCAGTGTATACAACGCATCAAATACATGTGGATGAAAAAGCTACATAAATTTCAGGTTTGTGTTTTCCTTTCCAAACTGCACTTAGAAAAACCACAAAACCAATTTTACAGAAAATACAGACAGATGCAGATGTAAATGCAGACACATGACTGTACCTGGGTTGTACATGATATTTACAACCATGCCTGGGGAGGATATAGAATGTCTGGGCAAGAGCTTACACGCTGACTGCAGCAGTAACAGCCGAAAACAATCCAATATGCCACATCAGAAACCTACTCCCTGGTTAGCCAGACTTCCCGAAATGGAGATATTTCTTCTACCTGGAACAAACTTAGTCATGCCTTGCAGAGGCTGCAGCCAGCCAGAGATATTGGGACAGCCACAGCCCCCAGTGTCCAGGCAGCTGCCACCAGGCAGTGCAAACAGCAATATATTCATCCTGTGGAAACAGTAAAGCTCTCAGCAGATAGTCCTGAGAAATCCTAATGTTCCACATAATGGTCACCTGAATAACCAAAGGAAGCTTTGTAATAAAGTCAAGCAAACTGTACAGTGTGACAGGCTTTGTAGGAAGACAATCTTAGTGTACACAGCTTCTGTGTACACTGCCAAGCTTTATGCCACTGTGTAGCTAGTCCACTCAGTGGCACAGACTCGTGAACATTTTGTCCATGATTGCCACCTGGCCACCCAGGAACTAGGGGAGAAAGTTTGGGGAGGTTTATTAGATTCATTACAGAAATTCTGATAAATAAGCAGATAGCTACAGCAAGTCTAGAAATGCTAATTGGGGTTTTTTACAACTTTTTTTTTTCTAATTTGTATTCTTTTGGAATACCTTACTCATTTGATACATAGGAATTCGTCTGGCCTGACAAATAACTCATTTAAAATAGCATACACTTACATATACTTAAATAGAAATTGGCCCCACTGTCATGCCTAGATATCGTCTTCTCTGTCTGAATCCACCTATCAATATTAACAGCTAAATTATCTTTCACTGACACTACTGGGCCCACTCCTGTAAACTTTCAGAGCCCTTTTACAAGGTGTTTTGCTAAGGTACAGAAAAGGGCCTTTAGCATTTCAAGTAATGAATGAGATATCAGTCTAACAAATACTCTTCTGATTCCCTTCTACATAAACAATGCTGTCTATTAACTTTAAAATGGGCATTAAGAATCCATATCTGAAAATATTTTTATACCTATAAAAGCTGTAAAAGAACTGACTGAATTATTTGTGCAACCAGTGATACTGAGAACGTGTGAACAGCCGGGAGTTTCAGCTCCGTTTTGCTTCAGTCAGTCCCAAACTATCGGACTCAACAAAGAACCAATACTGGAGTCAATTTTGGAGAAGTGCAATGGCGTGTGAAATAGGAAAGGTCAGATTAGGTAATGCATTATTCAGTATAGATTTAAACTCTGACTGTATGAATCTCTGACAGATTTAGATCTAAAGCATTTATCAGCACTTTTGGGTGCATTCTTCCATTCAGATTTATAAAGACTGAATAAACACACACAGCAATGCTTCAGGAAACATAAAAAGGTCAACATTTAATAATTGTCCCATCAATTTGGACTTTCCTGCACTTATGGAAATTACTGATCTAGAAAGTAACATGAAAGTTGTTACAGCAACATTTTGTGAGTTTTTGCTTTAAAAAGTCAGATAATGCTAAACAACAGTTACTTTGGACTGTCTTTTGGCAATATAGACGAGATACCAGCATTTAATCAATTTCTAACAATTGCCATTAACATAAAAATAAAACTGGGAGTATATTGGATAAGTGATTTACTTGTAAAAGTTGTAGAATGATTTCTGGGTTTTTTGGTGATTGATTGCCAGGAATCAAGACTCTAATCACAAGCTTTTAAAAAGCATAGTTTTACATTTCATTTCAGCAGTAGTAAATCCAGTTAAAGAGCCACCCACTTTTCTCTTCCTGTCTGTTTCCAACTCCCTGCTACTACTCACAGCCTATTTGAGCTGATACAACTGTGTGTGTGGTGCTGTGTAATTCATAAATGGAATCTATGGTTAAGTAGGAAAAAAGAAACCAAAAATGGGGTGGGAGGAATATAGAACATAGACAGTTAGGTAGATATTGTCACATAGACACAAAAACAGCCATAAGTGTCTCATGCAGTTTAAAAATGTGGCACTCATTGATTTGGTTTATAAATTAAGTTAAACAGAAAAGAAAGATTTTGGCACATGATTACAACCTTGAATTACAGATTCTTCCAGGCCTCTGTCTTGACTATAGTAAAGTTAACACGGCACATGGAACATAAATGTTAATGCAAGAACCACAACAGTGGGATGCAACAAATGGACTTCCCCGTTTTTTGGAGAAATTTAAGAAAACTGCCTTCATTAAAACAAAAAAAGTTACAATGGCTGTGTAGGAGGAGATCATGGTGAGCTACTGACAGATTAGGCTGAGTAAACCTCTTTGGGTAAGGAGAGAAGTGTTACAGGGATTGTCTGAACTCCACCAGTCCCCACACTAGTGATTCTCCTGAGTGGTTCTGCCCTGCCTATCCAACAGAAAAAGCAAATCTCTGGCAGAGGACTCACCCTGTCCCAGCACGGCTTACAGAAACCCAAACAGATTGAAAAAACACAAGCCAGATAATCCTGGCAGGTATTAGCCACCAGATAACCTGACCCTTGCTCCTACTCATTTATGACTGGCTTTTTAATCACTCTGGTTTGTGCCCAGGTGATGCTTGCAAACAACAGCCATCTTTCCTAACTGCCACCTTTTATTTTAAATATATATATTTTAATATATATATAAATATATTTTTTAAAATATATTTATTTAAAAATATACAGGAATGAGTTAGAGGCCCCCATATTTTATTATCAAAGAGAGAAACCCAACTGTTTTAATTGTAGGTTTTTGTTGTTTTCATCCTTGAAGATGCAATAGTTGTCCAGTGAGAATATCTTCTTTGTCTACTCAGTTTCCAAGTCACTATAGTAAAATGTTATGGATAGAAATATTTTTAAGAGAATATATGAAGACACCAGCCTCGCCTTTCTGACTGTTTCTGTGGTATCTGAGTTTTCTTCTTTCTAAAGTAGCTATCGCTTCTTCAGGAAGTATTTTCTTGAATAAATGATCCAGGCCTGTCTGTCTAATTTCAGCAGAAAAGGCTGAAATAAATACCTTTCACAATATTTTACAAAATTACATGGACTGCAATTTAGCAGATAACCATGAATTTATGGAAAACATCTATACAAAAAAGTCACTTTATTAGACAATTTTCTGGCTCAGTAAACCATCTTCAAGAACCTCCAAACCTGTACTAAGTAACCAATCGTGACTGTGTCACTGGCTTATCTGACAGACAGCTTTTACTGCATTAATATTCTAAAGATTCTTCCATTATTTCAATTTTACAGAACCCATTCATCAGTATCACTTACAACAATGCTGCCTGAAATGCTATCCTAGAATTCAGCTACAATTTCCAGAGGCACTAAATAGCTTTTCTCACGTTAGTAATTCATTATGGAAGCTGAAGTTGCCAGACCGTATCAGTTGTGTTGTTCACAACCATTGAGGTTGAGGACTTTTGGGGGGGAAAAATGGTCTACCAGCTTCACAGCTACCTTGTGGAAGCAAAAACCAATATAAATGGTCAGTTCTCCAGCTAAATTTCTATCTGTGCTGTCATAGCAGGGTGTAGCAGCTGTGCCAAATCTGTCACTCCCAGCGAGTGGAAGACATTCTCAGGATCACAGCTGATAACAACTACACATCTTCTGGAGGGGGCTCAGACTGTGTGAGGAGGAGTGCCCAGTACATGCTGGTTACTTCATCCCTCTTTATCATTTTCCACTTGCAGAAAATGTCATTGTGTTTTCACTCTTTTGGGACTATACCAAGCATAAATTCAAAGACTGTACTGAATGCAATCAGTAACATGAAGGAGAACAGGCAATTCAAAGCATTAAAAGAAATAATCCCAAATTTTATGTTTGTGAGTTTAATATGCAGCGTCTATAAAGGTCTACATTTAAATACAATAATACTTTGATGGGACTTGCTTTTTCTGCTTGAGAGGTGGACCTCTATTTTGTATTCTTTAAACTATCTAAATGCTTATAAAATATCTTTGGGAAAGAAAATTCCCACTAGAACTTGCATATTAAGTTAAGCTTTTCTACTGAGATTATTAAATCCCACTAAATCCTATTTCCATTCAGTCATCAGCAACTCTGTGCATAAATACATAGAAAGAATGCTACAAGGGATTATGTTTGTGAAAGAACTATCAGCCAGCATTCTTGGCTTGCTCTTAGCAACAAAATAATGATGATTCCTAAAAAAAATTAGTTTTAATTTCCCTGAATCAAGAAGTTACTGATAATACCATTTTAAATCACTTAAGTACCTTTAAGAACCTTAGAAAGATCAAACCATGAGAAACTCCTGGAGATGAGCACTTTTCTTGCTGTAACTTGCATAATGGCCAGGAAAACAGAAAAAGGGATTACACTAGATTTTCCCCCAAATACTCTGAATACTGAAAATTAAAGATGTCATTAAACATATAGAAAGACGTATGAAAAAAACTTTTATATTTGTTTAATATAGTGTGAACTTATCCAACAGGGAGAGAAATTTCTTCTGAAACACTTTTGACAGGTGAAGAAAGAAGATGTGAGATGTAAAATATTTCAGTAGCTTGTTCTGGAAAGAAAACATATGGTATGGTGCTATTCTTTCTTTTCTCTAAGGATACCTCAGTGTCCTTAGAAAATGTTCAGTTCAGTACCAATACTGAAACAGCATTTCTTTTGAATGATGCACTGGTGGTGGCTATACAAGCAGCCTACCTTTGCTGCATGAGTAAAGACAAGCATATGGAGCCAAATATATTTCCTGTTTCCAGAGATTGCAGGTTAAGAACAACTCTGTGGATGCACATTTAACCACTCTAGTGTAAGCCTTCAGCTTTCTGAGGAATTTCCTTATGGCATCTTCTATGCTGATTTTCCCATTATTAAGTTTAATATTTTACATTTTTAACATACCTTTGCAGCTGCATTTTGATAGCTGATATTAACAGCCTTTTCCTGCATTCTATAGCAATTCCAAATGCTCTTTGTGTATGGCTATATAGAGATTCAAACAAACTGCCCCAGTTTCTTCAAACAGGCTAGCAACAAGTATTTCAATTAATGTTTGGGGGATCTTTAGGGAGCTTTACAGCTGTATCAATAGGACAGAAATGGTGGATTTTTGTGCTTCTGTGGAATTCACACAACACATGACTGAAAATTACAATACAAGAGAGCACATCACACCACACAGGAACACCATGTAAAATAGTAAAACAGATTATTCAAGCAGCGTAAAAGCATCAAACCTGAATTGAAGCCAGTGTTATTTGTTCAGCCCAGATAACAATTCAGTGTGTGTCACTGGAGCTAAAGCCCTGAAGGAAAGGGAGTTTTTGGGTCTAAAACACAAAATGAGAAATGAAAGATGTATCAGTGTGTGTGTGACTTCAAGAGCAGCCATCTTGTGTTTGCCTTAAAATATTCCAGAGGCACCTGGATTTAAGACCATTTCCTTCAGCAGTTTCCAAATTCATACTATTAAAAAACAAAGGTGTAGCAGCTGACAATATGATTGGGTGATAAGATACAGTAAACTGTATGATCTACAGACCATTTCAAAGTTCCATTCCTTGGCCATCATTGATCATGAGGATAAATAAGACAAATAGATTAAATGTGTCCTCTAATGTCAATTATATTCAGAAAATGAAAAATGCAGTGAAGATTAACTAACACTGAAGTCCATTCATTCACTTCAGTGCATTGCAAAATCGTCAGTTATGATTACTTTAATAGAGCTCATTTACCCTACAAGGTGTCTGGTTAAATGAAATAACTTTATCAAAATATATAGTTACACTGTAGCTGACTGAATCTAGATTTTATTTTCCAGTACTTAAGCTCGGACAAGTGTTTTTAATCCTGCCCTCCTAAAGCTGTGACATTTTTCTGTTCTGACCTTTATACAGCATATATGATGGATAGACACTGCATTGACAGCACAACCATAGAGAAATTTAAACTATCACAGCAGGAAGAAAAAAAAATGTGTTAAAAGTAGTCAGAAAAAACTGCCAAGTTCTGTATCTGTTCTTTTCCCTTCTTTGAGCTAGAAGAGTCTGTAGCTGGATGCACTTAAAATACCTGTCTTTAGAAGATGACATGGAAAATATTTTGAAAATCAAAGTGTCACAATTTTTTTTCATGTTTGGAAAAACAAAAGGGAAATTTACAGTATCTATATGAGTAGACAGAAACACAAGCTGTATTCTTTATTCTTTTTTCCTCCAAGAAATACTAAATATTATTGAAAAATAAGTGTTATTTAGCTACACAATACCCGGCAACAGACAATGTCTACTGTTCAAATTGCAAGGAAAAATATTTAGCAGCGTTTATTTTAATTCCTTTTTATTTATCTAGTAGATAGTGTTGCATGTCAAACCAAAAAAAACCCAATAGAATAAATCCAGAATCAATTTTTCCTGTAACAAACCTCATTTCTAATTAATGAGACTTTCCTGCACTCTAGACTGCCAGAACTAATTTGGCATTTTGCACCTGCATAGTGTCTCTCTTGCGTTTCTGTGCTTTGATACAGCGTGGCAACAGAGTCCCAGGCAGTGTCAAATTCACTTCTGCAAAACAGCAGAGAGAAGAATGAGTATCTGCTTTAACTGTGGAACAAGGAGTGCTCTGCAATCACGTCCTCATACAGCAAGGGCCACTGGGCAAGTCACCCTCTGTCCTTTCTTCCCTCATGACCCCCACTCTTGTCCCAAACCCGTGGTTAGCCTCTCCGGGACAGGGCTCCTTACACACACGGCACAGTACAGCACATGTGTGGGGGACATTGCACCCTGCAATTCCCATGTCATTGCAGAGAAGAAAGGGATAAGAGGATGAAAAAAGAGAAAATAAATGCTGCCTTCAGCTCCCATTTATACATAGAAGCTGAAGGCTACAAAAGGCAAAACAGATCATATAAATGAATGAAAACCAGACACCACATACAGGTGCTGTGCCATCCCTCCTCCCAGAGACACCGCCTCTCGCTCGTCCTGTCCCGTGAACACAGAAGGCCATACACAGCTTTGTATCCTTGTCTCTCCACACATATCTCAGGAGATCAATAAAGCCACTAAAACACTCTTTGTTCCCTACTGCCCTGCAGCTAAACATCGGTTTACAGTCACTAGAGAAGTTCTGTCAGCCTCTGTGTACTCTGGTTCTACACGATAAAAGCACTTTTTATAGATGGTGAAAGATTTAGTTATGCCTCATCAAACACTGTGGAGATGTTGATAGTCTCTGTGAAACACAGCACATTGTTAAGCATAGATTAAAAGTAAATATGTGGCAAAATTGAGAAATGCCTACCTGTTTTCCAGGAATTTTAATTACATTTACATTTCATAGCTGTGGCTGTAGAGCATGTGTACACTTACTAACTTTTGGGATACACTGCACATCTTTTGTCCACAGAACCTGATCTATGGAAATAGTCACAGCTTATCGCAATTATATATCACTTACAGATGTTTTCTTGCAGCAGATCGAAATTATTAAAGTTGTATCTCATAAGTCAGTGAAAATGCTTTCCCTGAGCAGACTGTGGGAAGAAATTGCACTTTTATTTTTCTAATAAAATAAAACACTGAACACATGATTTTGTGATTCCCTTATTGAGAAAGGAGAATAAACTTCATTCTTACTGTCAATTTACCTGCTACATTTCATAGACTTATATTTCAAATTCACAGCATCTCAAATGTACATTTCAAATGTGTGTACGTATGCTTATTGAGGCATAGACTGAAATTAATATCCAGGTTTTCAAAAAAAAAGTAATTAATTAAGCATTGCAAAAACTTAATATTCATTCAGTCCACATTTGAAAGATAACAGAAAAGCAGTCTATGCCAAATTAACAAAAAAATCAATTCTCTTCCCTCGCCAACAGCATTTAGAAAAAAGAAAAAGGAGATTTCGAAAAAAAAAAGGGAGAGATCAAGATAGTGTTTGGATGTTCTTGGCTGATACCTATTGTCTATTTCCACAGGCATCTGAAGTGTTTTCAGAACTCAGAGCCATTAACAATACCCTTGCAAGTCTGTTGGCAGACTCACAGGCTGGGTATTCGATAAAAGATCTGCTGCATACAGTTGCACTACAGCAACTCCTTGAGAACTTCTGCTTTGCCCTTTCAGGCAGCACTGCACATACATGTTGCAATATTAGGAAAAGCACAGTTTCAAGGGAAACAAGCCTCTGCTAACAAATACAGCAGTCAAAAGCTCCGCCACCCTTGGAGGAGCAGAGATGCCTGAAGGAAAGTATTCCATTTGAAATCTCTTAAATCCCTCACTTGAGAACCAGATGGGTTTTTTCAGTTGGCAAACCTTATTTCTGAAAATCAAATGCTGTATATTGGAAGCCACAGTTACTTATGACTTCATAAAAGAATTCTCAGATATGTACAGAAACAGTATAGAACTGACTCCCTAAGCTGGCCTGGTTACCCACAAAGAAATCAGATCTATGAACAACAAATACATAAAAAAACATTGCTTTGGTATCTCTGGAAAAGCCCCTCTGCTGCTGCACATACCTGTGCATACTCATGCTATTTTTCCCATTGTCCAAATCTAGAATCATGTGAAGCAATACCCTTAATATTCCTACAATAGACATAAAAATTTTTGTAGATAAAACACACCATACATAAATACTTTGAAGTAACACTAAGAAGTAACGTCTTAATGAGCAGTTCACAAGCCTTCAAGAATCTCTCTCAAATAATAATTCAACCTGGTAAATACAAGGGTCCAATGAAAGTGCTGAAGTTTTTTATAACTATAACATAGCTATTTCAAGAAAAAGGCCAACCTGATAGTTCATTAATTTAAATAGTTAAGCAGCTTTTCCATAGGAAAAAAAAAAATCTATTAGCATTAGGAATGTAAAGAACACTTAAGGGTGAGGGATGTCTGCAGTCACACTGCTAGCAAAGAGCTGAAACTCCTACTTAGGGCTTTCTCAATTTTTCCCATTTGTGCCTCAACTATGCATATATGCCAACAGTAATTATTTCAGCAACATACAGCATCTCCTGTGTGCTGATATAATACAAAATACCCGTTCTCATTCTTAGTCAATGTTTATTCATTTCCTCTCCATTTGCATAGCTGAATGAATTGTTAGTTCTAAGCATAACAAGAGCTGTTCCAAACCTCCAGACAAGAATGTTGCCTTAAGTACAAAGTAAAGGAGAATCTTTAACAAGGCATTTCAGAGACATCTCATCTCCAGTGCATTGCTCAGAAAAATTACTGTTTCTCAGATCTGCTCATTTACCACGTACACAGCTACCTGTATTTCACCGCTCCTGTTCTTTGTTCATCACACAGGTACTGAGCTGTAGGAGGCCAAACTGATTCTGAGCTTGTAAGGACAGTTCCACAGATTAGACCACAAGCATATGAGCACAGGCTCCTTCAGGGTGCAGAAGGAGCACAGATATGCCTCTCTATTATTCCATTCAGTTTTCCAAGCCTGGAAAATCACAGGCTGACAATGTGTAAGAAAATAATTAGGACAGTAATCCAAGGTCAAATCAAAGACAGGGATATAATCAATCTTGCAGCATATACGGTTTCTTGAATTGCAGACATATTAAAAAGTATTTCTAGAGCAAATAAAACCTCTAAATTTTGAAATGTTCATGATACTGATCATGTATGACACAATTAAAATCTGTCCAACTACTGACATTTCACAGAGTCAATGAGAATGATTTAAAAGTACAATTTTTTTACAATGTTTTCAAATATCTGCTTAAGCCAGTCTCCATTGACATTTCCTTGTAGACAAATTTTAAATTATTAAAACTAGTAAAATCAGCCAACTGTACTACCAAGACAATTTAGCTCTGTCTGAAGTGATTTGGACGTACCCCCCGTTGTTGTTAGCACTAGCTGGGAGGCACTGTGCTGGAAGCAGCCTTTGGTACAGCACATCTCATTTATATCAAACAGCATTGCTGGAAAACCTTTCTATGTACATAAGGCACCTCTATCAGACTTTGTGCCTTTAGGACAAGCATAACAGGTAATGTAAAAATACTCCTGGCCCTAGACTCCATGCATACAGGTTAACTCAAAGAGATAAAACACTGCCAAATCTGAATGCAGCCAAACAGCACCTCATTAAAGACAGTTTTAGTCAGTTCTGCCTAGAGCCATTCCACCTCTTTAAGGACCTAACCAAAATGATTAACCTATGGATGTGGCAATCCTGAACTCTGCAGCTATATGAACTCATCTAACCCCTCAGGATAACAACTTCAGGGAGCTCTAATCTTAACTTTGGTGCTGCGGTTCCTTGCCTAGGGATAGCTGAGCTTAACTGATCTCCATCTGCACCAGTACAAGGTTCAGGGCACACACGTATGTCACGTGTCTGCTCGTGGCTGTGTTTTAGGAAGAGGCCCCTTGAAAGGTATTGTGGAACTATTTAAAACACCAAGAAACCGTGACAGTGAGAACTGTTCACATTCAACTCTGAACACTGTTTTGCTATTCATTAAAGGAATACAATTATCAGAGAATAAAAGGAAAATAAACATACTGGAACTCTTCAAAATTTGCCTGAACTATCAATTATTAAGAGCCACCAAACTGTCTTACACTGCTTTCCATTCACCCAGTCCCAGAACTAGTTTAGGCACACAGTACCCATGCCTGCTGTGCCCAAGGAACAAAACCTCTCTAATGAAGACGCGGTCATTTAGATGCCTCAGCTCTAGCCCTATTTGCATTATGAAATGCTTCTATTCTTGGGGGGGAAAAAATCGGAAAAAAGGTCTGAAATACAAACAATATAGTGCAGTAAGTGTGAAGATTAAGTACTATTTTCAGTCTACCATGAAAATACAGGATAGTGATGGCAGTTGTTCTGAAAGAAGAAACTTTATAGTGTTATTCTACAGCTGAAAAATAAAATTAAAACTCTCCTGCTGTGAAAAAAAAGGAATCAACTATACTAATGTGCATGTTGATACAAGTCACATAGAAGTAGAGGTGTTAGACAAATACAAGAACCAAATCTTACAAGCTCTAGGAATTCACCATACGGGCTGTAATGCTGTATCTAATTTGCAGCATCCTGTTCAAGGAAGATGAGAAACAACAGGACAAAGTCTAGATCACATCATCTGAACTCTAGAAAATCTGCCCTCTTCTTGAAAGAGTTTATATATTGGTTTCTTTACTACAAGGGAGAAATAAACCTGAAAAGTCACACGGTGATAGGTGATTGCGAGACTGCATTGAAGAAGACAGAAGTTAACTCTGCTCCAGGTTCATTGTGGGAAGGACAAGTTACAACCTCAAACTGCAAAAGGACATTCAGGTTATGGAAAATACTCTCACTAAATCGACAAGCTGCTTCAACTCTCAACCCTCATCTACTTTTCTGTTAGCTGAATAAATTAAATATGTGGCCAACTCTTACATATTTTGAAGTGAATGAGTTAATTAAAAAAAAAAAAGAAAATTAATTATTAGGCATGAAAACAGGTACCTAGTTCACTAAAAACAGCAGTAAAAAATTCCATCAACATTTGTAGTTTTAGGATCTTGCCCCTTAAGAAGATTCAATGCTGATATACCTGTTTTGCAGTTGAGAATGTGTAAGAAGAGTAAAAAATATTTTAGTGAGTTCATAATCTCCACAGCAGAAATTATTGTTACTAGCAGTAGTTGCAGAATATATATATTTACCTTTTTTTTAAGCCAGTAGTATATCAAGAGGGATTCTGCAGTGGTTGGAACAAATATATTCATTTTTTTCTAAAATCAGGGCCACATCTGTACTTTGAAACATGTAAAAGGCAATTACTATACTGTTTAATATATTTCATGTGTATTATGCTACTTTTTCATACACCTCCTTTTCCTGATACTAAAAAAAATTTAAAATATCAGAACCTTCATGAGACAGCAAGCGTTAAGCTGACACTTTATGTTTTTGAAGGCAAATAACCCTGTACTGGTGCTGTGTTTTTCCCTTTATGGTTCATCTTACATAAAATCCAATTTTATTCAGTTTTCTTAAGTGCCCAAAAAGCAATATCCTGGTAAGAACATTGTAGAAAGCAGTAATTGAGTGAATCAGCTATGAATCCTAGCCCTGTACTCATCTAGAAAATACAGGACATTACAGAATAATTGTCTTCACTTTGCAGTTACTCCAAGAGCAATGTTTTGTAGATAAATGCAAAAATACAGGATGAAAAAACCACCTTTATTTTTCAGCATTACTTGAACAAGAGCTCAAACCATGCTCTGCGAGTGGTTTATCAGTTTTGGTCCCAGTTCTGTACATTTGCTATCAGACAGTTTCAAATCAAATCAGGCTGAAGGTTTGTACCTGGGCTATCAGTTCAAAACTGATGGGATTTTTGTTACAAAAGGTTTTCAATTACTTATCTTTCTGAATTTATAAGGAGAAAGACTCCTCCATCTTAGGAGCAGATTTAGATGTGCATCTTACTTTGATTTGATTTTTTTATAGAGATGTATTTTATTTTGAAAGTACAAAGAATTTTTGGATAATAAATTGACTAATGCTAAGGTTGGAGGTTCTCAAAAAGCCAGTGACAAATGACAGATAAATATGAACATTAACAATTTATTATAGAATATTTCACAGCTAAATATTCGATCAAGCACTCAAAAAAAATCAGCAACATGCTGAAACATTGTGACTGTGTAACGCAACTTGATAAGTGAAGCAATTGTTTCCATTTATACCTGTATTATTGTATTGGGGTTGAATTAGAATAGATTGAACTGATTGTATTTCTGTATTTAATCTGCTGTTACTATTCACAAAGCAGACATATTGGTAAAATCAAGGCTGAACTGGACTCTGACCCATCCTTTCCTCCTAGAAGTTCCTAAGGTCACAGTGCTGTGGCAGGGGCTGGTTCTGAAGGGGGGGCGTGAATGGAGGCAATATCCAGGAGTGCCCATGGGTCTGCATTCAGAGCAACTGCAGATCTGAGAGTTCAAACAAATACTCCTACAAGCCTCTGCAACACTGGGCTTGCAGTTTTTAAGCCTGCCCCTCCACCCCAGTTATTGTGTTCTTATACCACCCTCAGGTTATGCTGCTCTATACTGGTATTGTACTGGTGAAAAAGTGCCGATTCTGTATTATGAACGCTAAAAAAGCACAAGAGAACAAGGCTTGCAGATGTTCTATAAGCATAACAAACATCCTCGGTTCACATTTAGATCTTCTGGATATCTTGATAATTACTGCTGAGAACTAGGCCTAATCAAATTTCAGATAAACATTTGCTTCTGTCTGCTTATATATACCAAAGCCTCCCAAATAAGAAGTGTTTTTAATTGAAGGTTAGATATTAAAATTCTTGTGGGGATTTTGTTCCCTCCGCCACCACTCTTTGCCTGTAAAATAGGACAATAATCATTACCACTTACACACTTTTGTAAAACTTAGACTCTGTCTGAAATTATCTGAGTTTACAGAGTTTTACTGGACAGGCTTCTCAGTTTTGAGAACATAAATACTGCATCTTCAACATTTCTTCAGTAAAACATTACCTCTCATCAATTTCAGCATAGTATGCTGTACACTGATTATACTTGTTTATATATTCTGGCAAAGACAGGGACAAAGGTTTTCATTTAGAAGAGATATTAGTCTGAAAAAAAAGATTTTTAATGAATATTGCTAAAATATGTCTAACCATTCCCTTGAATTCAGGCAATAAAGGAAAAAAATTGTTTACTATACTAAGCATTTCATTAGGTCTTCAGTGTACTTTGCCGCCTTCTTTAATCAATAAATTGTGGACACATGGGGCAAATCTAGTCAGTTCATTAAAACTTAAGATCCTTTCAATTCAAAGTTATTTGAATTTCTACAGTTATATATCATTTATCCAGTAGATAGTCTGTAGACTATCTTCTTACTGAGGTGCAATTTTGTTACTGTGTGTTAGAAATAATTAGCGCTGCAATAATGTTACAGCAACACACACATACTAGACACTAATGGATTTGTTTTCACTGCTTTTGGGTATCTCTCTACATGATCTGACAGATTTATTCTTCAACTGAATCCAGACAAAGCGCCAGTTCTAGTACCAAGTACACAATTAATTTATTTCTAATGAGGTGTTTAATCAAAATATATTTGATACCTTAGCTATGAAAAGTCATACTGAATATAATGAAAGCACAGGATCGATGAGCCAGAAATTATGCTTGCTCGTCCTCCTGAAATGTTCAGGTAGCAATAGTTTCAGACCATGAAAAGACATCCCTAAACTGCAATCTCAACCCTAGAACTTTAACATACCATTTAGATAAATAATAAATTAAATGATACCACAAATAAACTGAAGTGCCAGCCAGATTGTGTTACACACTCAAAAAATTTTAAATCCAAAAATTGGAGGATGTTGTAAGAACTTCAGAACTGCAGAAGCAACACAAACTCCAAGATGTTAGAGCTGTGCTTGTTGTCTTAGGAAAATATTTTCTGTGTTAGTATTGTACTGGCACTACATTCTGCACACTTATCTCCAAAGCCAAAGAATTCTCCACAACAGAGAAAGATTATCTATTTCTAAGGTAACAATGCCTCCCTTTGCAATGAAGTGACCTGACAGGAGAGCATGAGGCTGTGCCAGACCTGTGTGCGCGCAGCAGCTGGGAGGAGGCAGCTGGCAGGAGCTGGACCAGGATGAGATGCCTTAGAGTTATCTGGGCTACCATTTACATACCTCCTTGCAGGCAGGATAAGAACTGGCAGATAACTAGTGGGAGGGCACAGTGCTGCTGTCTAGCTCCTCTCTATTTTAATTATGGTCAAGCTAAACTGAGGAAAGCATGAAGGAAACACAAAACTTCCACTGCAGTCCACAGAGTGTGTTTCAGTTCAGCCTTTGGGAGGGCACAGTGCTGCTGTCTAGCTCCTCTCTATTTTAATTATGGTCAAGCTAAACTGAGGAAAGCATGAAGGAAACACAAAACTTCCACTGCAGTCCACAGAGTGTGTTTCAGTTCAGCCTTTCTGCACAAGCAGTGAAAGTAGAGGAGCACGCTGCTATGGGATTTTTACAAAGGCAGATCTCAGACAAGAAACTGAGAAGAAGAAGAAGGGTGAGAAGCTCCTAATTCTACACTTAGTTAAGTGGACAACACCATATCTACACGTTTGCTAAAAGTTCCAGATTTTATAACACTGGTAGGGGCCCTCTGGCCTTTTGGATTCCTCCCAGCATAGCAGCTAGAGATATGAGCAGGTGTAAGAGTCAGATTCTGTGTGTTCCCCAGATATTGACTGCTGCAGCTACCTTTAACTTCAGCAACATTTGGCTGTTAACAATACTTCTCAATCAAATGTTGCAAAATGGCACTAAAGTACGATTTTAAATGCTCCACAATATGCCCCCAGATTTCTTAATTTATTGCTCTTTATAACACAATTTCTATAGCTAATCAAATAATGTTAATGAGTTTACTTATTAAATGGTGTAAAAATATTATAAAAGAAGATGGTACATTAGACTTAGATTATGTCAAAGAAAAATTGATTCAGTTCTTCAGCATAATATTCTGGGAATATTGTTTCCATTATACCTGTACGAAAAGCTGCCTGAGAGCGACTGGTCAATGTCTCATTCCAGGCAAAGGAAGATGAGAGTATATCTCATCTCTTAAACACACAATTTTTTCCAAGCTCTGCAGCTTTTTCTTTCCCTGGATGCCCTGCACAAGTGGAGGGAATGAAGACACCCAAGACTAATTGCTTGTTCAATAGTTAATTGTCCATGAATATTACGGGCACAGAAATGGATGGAAAGGCAGGTGCAACGCGACATAACTAACAGCAGCCTAATGTTGATAAAAATACTTGTTTACAAGCAAATTAAAGAAGTCAGAAAACACTTCCACACATCAGCAGAAACACATAAATAATGGGTTTCTAATGTGACATTTGACACTTTTCAGAATGACACAAAGATTACAAAATTTTAAAATGTGCTAACAAGTATGATGCTGGCAAAAAGAGAAACCACTTGGTATGAAAATTCTGCAAGATGATTTTAGCTACAATGTTTTAAAAACAGATTAAAATAGGGATCGCAGACATGATCAGACATATTGTCTGTTGGCTTTTTCTCCCTTCACTACTTCTCTTTGCTGAAACAGAAAATCACCCAGCAATCCACAAGCTATATGGCATAGCCTGCCCAAAATTAATAGGGCTATAAACATGACTCAGTCAGCTATCCTCTGTTACTAAATCTCACTCAAGTATCTTGCCTGCTGAAGTCACAAGCACAACTAAAGGCGTACTTTACAACAAATACATCTAAGGGATAAGACATGTCTTATAGCTTAGAAAATCCTTAGCAACTCCCTCTATTCCAGTGTGGATGCCCAAAGTGAAAGAAATTCTGATATGCTGAGTTCTTTCCAAGACATGTCCAAAACCCATAGGGTATTGAAAACCAAAGAAGTCCTGGCTTGATATTATAGACAAGATCAGAAAGCAAAACTGAACTGTCATTTTACACAGCAAAGGAAAATTTCGGGGACAGTCTCATCCCCTCTTTGATGCTTGCAACTGTGCACACAACCTGAACAACTGAGGCCAGAGTTTCATCACCTCAAGCACATAATCTGACTTGCAAACACGAAAATTAGGTTGGTCCCATCTATATCTTACAGTAAGGGTGACCATGGTAATAGATGCATTTTCCATCTCTCCAGCATATTCCAGTCATGCAGCGACCTTGAAATATTTGGGTTTGAAAAACGGAAGTGAAAGAACAATGTTTGAGGGTGACATCATATTTTATTTTTATAAGGAATTCTACAGTTTCTGGAATAGGTTCATTATGATCAAGCCCAAAAGACTCAAATTATTGTATTTTTAAAAAGGTTATGCCCAGAGGCTGGGAAAAGAGGATTTTTTTGACCTAACCAAAAGCCTTCCAGTGACACACTGAACATACTTATTCTCTGATGTAAATTAGAATAGCTTGAAAGCTATTCTAAATTCCACTTTTTTCCGCAAAAGCCAGGGAAATTATGCCTGCCAAAGGCTGCTACAATCCAGGATACTCCGAGGAGGAAGAACAGAGCAGACAGCTAACCTGCTACCTTTTTTTCTCCATAGAGATTTATTTTACCAATAGACAACCTTAGCTGTCCAATTAGACCAATTGCTAGACTCTCATTTTTAACATGATGAATGCATATAATTTAGCAGTCCTGGACATGCAAAGTTGTTTTTGAAAAAGAGCATGATAAAGGGTTATATGGGGAGTGCTTTCTTACACTGATCTATAGAACACAGTTGTTTCTAAGATGCCAGATCACAGTGAAAAGGAGTAACTTCACCCCAGACTCAGCTGCAGCAATTTCTTTATGAAAACCCTGACTGGGATTTGCGATTATGTGCAATGGCTCACAGTCCATTTCAAACTCTTGAAGAGACATTGCAATAAGCCAGAAGAAAATGTTTCAAAAACATTCCCATGTGGAAAAGCACCTGCACAGAGATTACATTTGGTTATACATGTTTGGATCACTTCCACAGTGTTTTATAGCAGCCCCAGAAATTAAGATTTCTCTTGGTAATCTTTTGGACAGGATTAGATAATATTTTGTAAAGACTGCAGCCTATGTTTCTTGGTTACCCTGGGTCTACCAATACAAAAGCAGTGACTGAGTAATAATAGAGTACAACTCTCAGAGATTCTGCCTGGGCCAAACTCCCACAGTAGGGATAAGATTTCAAAGTTATGAAAAGGAGCTAGGGGCTTCATCTTTCTTAGCTTCTCATAGGACCCAGTATAGCCTCAAGGAGGCTCATGGGGGTAAAGCCTTCAAGAGAGATGAATTGTGAGCACTGTTAGATGTATTGTTCTTTCTTAACTCAGGTGGGAAATATCCTTTTCCACAATCAGTCCACTTCCCTTCACCACATCTACCACAGAATTGCAGCATTTCTAATCACAGTCAATGGGTGAAAAGCTTGAGTTCATAAAAACATGCCAAGCTTGAGTATTTCTATAGAAAATTGTTTTTCTTTTCAAAATGCTATTTTTGAAGTGTCCAAACAGCACTTTCTGTAAAATATGCCCAAGTGTTGCTTACCACACCTCAGATGGATAATCCTAAATGACAGTAAAAAATACCAGGCACAAAGCAGCAGGCTGAATCCCAAGACTAGTCTACCCCAGCAACCAGAAAACTCAAGCTAAAGGCTGGTGAAGATTCATTCTGGACCAGATTCTCATTATCTTACTCATGCCGAGCAGTATCTTATTCCTCATATTACTGTACTGAATTGGAAGTATTTGTCCAGTTCAAACAAACAGTTTATATCCCCATGTACCTGTTACTTCACCTGGGCCATATGCTGCCTCTAGGAACTTCGGAAAATATTTTTGGCCAGGCTTTTTTGCCATTAAAAAATACAATTTATTGTATCATTGGGTTTGACATCATACCTTGACAAGAAGCCTAACTGCTGAGAAAAGGCTGTGTTGCAGCTGCTACTACTGGATATGACTGCCCAGATGTATTTCCTTCTGGCAAATTAAAGCCCTTAAAGTTATCAAAGTTATCACCACTGCTTTAGCAGTTTGCTGAATTTCTAAGCACTAGATGTCACAAAACCCCTACTGCTTATTTTCAAACTACATTCAGCAGCAAAACGCAGACTACTGTCCATCTTCAGCACAGATTTTTCATTAGGAAGGGAGAGGGAAAGCCTAATGGTTGTGTTTGCCTTCAGAACAACGGCACAAGCTAAACTCAGTGGACTGCTGTACATCCTGTGAAATGTCATCTGTTGTGCTAGTCAGAAAAATAGAGTTGCCATCACATGCTCCTTCCCCCACTCCTCACAATCCCATTTTCTCCTACATGCTCTTTGACTTTTATTTCTCCTGGTGATTATCTCCTGGTGTTTCTAACTTCCTTTTGCAATAACAATGAAGAAATAACGTAGTTGCCTTGGGGAAGGCAATGCAGAATGGCAATCAGAGAGAGCAAGATGCTCAACCACTCCATAACTTCATCATTTTTATCTGCATTGTGCTATTACCTCGTGTTATGTACAGCTTCCTGTGACGCAAAGTAATGGAGAAAGCACACACGGAATTACTTCTAATGGATTATACTTACATGATTTCTGTCTCAAATAATAAATTCGGAAAGGTTTTGTGAAGGTCACCTCATTAATGCAGTGACACAGAATAAGCTGCCACCCCATATTGATGCAGAGTGGAACCATAGCTAATGAAATCTGCAGTTCCTGGGTGGAGGGATCACCTAGCAAGCTCTCATATTTCTATGCACAATGTGTTTCTGCCGATAGCACCAACTGACACCTCACCATGGATCAACTCAGACATCTAAGGAAGAGATTTGGCAAAGAGAACAAAAATCCCAAGTGACTCTTCAAAAAAGGCTTCTTTTAAAAAATAATCTCTAAAAATTCTGATGGAAATTACCATATGATGGCATTTCATTTTTCATGTGATAGCCATTAAGAAGTACCCAGATTTAATCTGGAAAATTTGGCCAAAGTTGTGGGAAACCAGAATCTAAGAAACGGGGGCTACTTTAAGAATCTGAACTTCAATCCTCAAAAACTAAAATTTGAAAATATGTATGTTTACTTTCAGGAACCACCGCCTGAAAAAATTTCCTCTGAGTTGTTTTTAAAACATATTCCTTAATTGCTTTATTTGGAGAAAATGGTTAATTTTCTCTGAAGTCTTCAAAAATAACAGCTTAAGCTGCTCTGCAAAAAGTACTAAGTCAGTCAATTCTTAGAATTGACACTCATTATAAAAATTAATTTTAAAAAAAATAAATAAACAAAAAAATCCATATAAAATCTCAGTGGAATTTTTTGCTTCCAGGTAGATCGACTGACAATGCATGTAACCGTGTGCTAATAAGAATTATATCAGAGGAGGTCATTTTATGTTGAGTAATATCCATGACAATTCTAACATCTTCAGGGGGATAATTTAAAGATATGTTATTCAAAATAGTATATTGATGCACTGCTGAGACAGAAATTTTAATCCACAGAACTCAGGGAACCTCCTAACCCAAGGCTTGTTCCCATAGCAACTGCAATTGCATAGCTTCACATGTGCGTTACTGCCTTTTCTTACAAGCTGTCAGAACAGAGTCTGGCAGTCTGAAACTCTACCAGGACACTGCTTTTACTAAATTTTTAACTGATCTACAGGTGCTACTATACTCTGAACTTTTATTTTTGCACTCTATTCTGAGTTGCGTTTTGTCTTGAAAGTCAGCAACATTAGGACAAATCCAGACTGAAACAGCAAAACAACAGCACTTCGAATGTCTGACACACACAACCCAGAGCAGCACATAAAGCTTGTCACATATGCTTTTTATGACAATAAGCTCTTTCTACCTCATGACGGACAACACACCCCCAACCCCCTTTTTTTTTTGTTAATACCTATTATTTCAAGAGTTGCTATTCTGGAAACATTAAATTCCTCAGAATCAAGCTAGACAAGGAAGACAGTATACCTCTGCTGGTAAAGGAAATTCTTAATAATGGGGTGAACCAAACTCTAGGGGAATAAAAATATCTGACTTCAAGCTCTCAAAAACTCCTGCCCTCTGCATTACAAATTACTATAGAAACCTCAGCTAAAAATGTTGGGATTAGCTTTTATTTTCCTAAATTTATTCTGAAATAGCACATTTCCCTTTGAATTTAAGAATGAGTGAAAAATCCTCACAAAATTGGACCATTCTCCTTTCAGTTTGGTTAAACAATGTAAACTTCAGCCAATAGTTTGGTCCAGGGCAAAGAACAGTTGCAGCTGCTGCAATCTTGTTTAACTATAACATAAAAAACACACACACAAAAACAAGAGAATTAAGAAAAGATATTAGGAGCCACCTAAAATCCTGAGAAATAGCATTTAAGCATAGCGGTTATGCTAGAGTTTATATTCTGGCTTACTGAGTTAAAAAACAATGTAGCACACTCATATAATATGAGCTTTCAAGGTACCTGAAGGTGCACAGCTCCTACTGAAACAGAATTCATCAGAAATCTGAAGGTCTCTGAAAATCTGGGTTCATTTACTGTAAGTGTGGTCAGTGGTGCTCATACACTGCCAGGAGCCCTATCAGAAGGACATTTCATGCAATAAAATTGAGTTTATTTTCTTATTATTCAGAAAGATACGTGGAAACGGACCAAGTATTTTGGACAATAGCAAACTGGTAGACCTTTGGCTATTATATCTAGAAATTGCAAACTTTGACTAAGAGGAATTTAAGGGTTGGTCACTTCCAGAGTAAATGGAACAAATAATCTCCACTTTCCTGTCATAGGCAGAGACTATTCATCTCCAAATCGAAAGAAGATATTTACAATGCAATGCTATGCTAGGAACCGTGTCATCAATGATCCACCTTTAAATAAAACAAACTGCAAACAGAGCATGATGATGACTATGGTATAAAGACCAGTTTGTTCAATGACCATTGTTCTTTACACAAAAACTAAAAATCTGAATTAAATTTGAGGTCACCTATACTTCCGATCTGATATCTATAAAGACAAACAAGTTGTAATGACTTATTCACATATGACTGTGTACATGAGCTCACCAGTGTTCAGAGCTCTCAGGAAGGCTGCTCAGAGCCCTGAGTAATTCAGGTTCTGCAGACTGCTCTGTGGCCAGCGCTACTCTCACGCATCCTGCGCTGCAGTTCTGAGAGCCTCGCCTGTGCACTGGGCACTCAGGGAACATCCTCAGGGTATCCCTCTATCACACCTCTGCAGAAGGCTTTTCCAAACCTCAGCTAACCTCCACTGTGGTCAAACACTCCTTAAAACAAGCAGGTAGGATACAGTTTCAGGTGAGTTTAGTTCTTCAGGAGGAAAAAGGGGGGAGGCGTTGGGGGGGTTGCTTTTCTGTTGTTGTTGCTTTGGTTTGAGGTGAGCTCTTCGCGGTTTTTGGTTGGTTGGTTGGGGTTTGGGGGGTTTTGGGATTTTGTTTGGTCAGCTCTTTTTATTTAATAGTAATGAAGTCTAATAGGTTCTTTATCTTTTCATGGAAAAAAGTGAAAAAATATCCAGTTATCACTAAGCTATATGAAATATTCTGCTGTCTTGCACTTTTCCAGCTACTTGCTGATCATAGAAATACCCACTCTCCCTTTCTCAGTTCCTTTCTTTGTGCATATGCCAAATGCTGGCATGCAGGCTGCCCAAAGGGAATAGAATCTCATCTCCAGGAAGTTGTTAACATACGGCTGTGCATGTACCATGCCATTATTATGACAGTTCGCTCTAAAGCAGAAGAGACAAGTAGAACAGGGGAAAAGTGCACAGCTCCTGTTTCTACCACATATGTCTCCTGTTCATTCCTTAATACTAACCTCACCGGGCTCTCACATGCAGGCACTGCAAAACACAGAGCACTTCAGCAACTCAGTTTGCTGTAGCTGGGTTTGCCCATTTTCGTTACTGACAGTTGACAACAATCTTCTCCAAAGGCTCCTGAATTGTTAACTTCAGTCAAAATACACCACAGAAGTACCTCGTGTGACAAGAATCTCACAGCTCTTCCCCTTCTCTGCACTGTGGGATCATTTGGGTATGAGTTGCAGAGATTTCCCATACTGCAACAAACAGTAACCCTCAGCAAGAACCCATTCACTTGATATTGCTTGAAGTGGCCAATCTGGATCAAACTCAATTAGCAAACTTCAGACATGTTATTGCTCTTCAATTCTTCTGCCTCATTATATTCCCATCTCATAGAACTAGCCTGGAAATACTTGAAGACACATGACTTGCATAAATATCTTAAATAAAATATTAATGAATTATTGTTTCCATTAGCTTCTTGAGTATTTTCCCCAGAGTGAACACTGCAGCCTTGAAATATTCAAGAACAGTTTCTGCTCTCATATTGCCAGTTCCTATCAGAGCTATCCTCTGCTCCTTTCCCAACACTACAGCAATCTCATTAGCCCCTGGTATTCCCTGCCCTCTTTCTCTAATAGGCCCCAAAGAGATCATTTTTTATTTCCTTTCTACCTCTTGCATAATTAAACTGGAGAACCCCTGTCTTCCATTCTGTGATTTAATAAAAGCGAGAATGGTAAAGCACAGTATTTCTCTCCTATCAATACTCACATTTACCTTCTACATTTTGGTATTGATAGAGTTTTTAAAACTGAATTGATACATAAATTTGACCTGGTTGGGTCAATATGGCATTCCTCTCTACCATTTGCCAATTTGCTAAAAAATGCTATATCTTTCATAAATAACTTAAATGCAAGGTTTTGGACAGAGAGCCTAGTCAGAAGAGAAGAGTTAGTCTCAAAGATAGGGAGCCAGAAAGCCCTTTGCACCCTCATCAGGATACCTGCCTTAGGTGCTAGAAGACAAGTCCTTTCCCTACAGGAATCCAGGCAGCTCATGAGAGGGCCATCCCTTTGCAGGTCCCTACCCCTCACGTAGCATTTATTTTGGGATAACCCCCTCTCTCTCTTTTGTGCCCTTGGCACAAATGTTTCTACTATGTTCAGAAAGAAAATCAAGGACAATAGCTAGATCTGAATATATTTTGCTTAATGAGTCTTCCAGCTAGCTCACATATAAATCAAACCAGTTCCAAAAAAAGGGTATTTTAGACATTGCAATGGGACTGAGTTTAAAACATCATACTATAAAATTGGGGGGTTTTGTTACTTTAGTCATAATATAAAGATAGAAATCAAGTATCAAACAGCAGAAATCAACTGCAGTCAGGTGCCAAAAGGGATCTCTTCAAAGAACAGATCAGACTGGTAATATTACTCACTTCTTTTTTCCTTTTTTTATCTTATAGACTGTCAATAGACCATAAGATTCATAAGTTCTACAGAAGGGAGAAAAAAAAACACACAACAACCTGAGAAGAGGGTCTGGTGTGATGAAGAAACCATAGAAGTCTGAGCCAAGTACTGACAGATGTCCACAGACTACTTCAGCCAATTTGCCTCCCCAGCAAAGGACACTTTCTCTTTCTGAATGACATGGGTTGTGCTTACAACATGTTACCAGCTTTCTCAGGTGTTTTGGTTTTGAATGCTCTTCCACTTCAAAAAGTTAAATTCAAGGACATTTTCCCACTCTCTCAACCTACATTACTCCAGTATTGAAGATGCTGATGAATTTGTACTGGTTCTTTGGTACTAATTAATTCTTACTAATAGAGCTTTTCTTTGATATATTCTTGCACATCTTCATGAACACTAAATAACTTCCTTTAAAAAAATTGGATATGATTGCACAAAAAAAAATTGTGTAGCAAATAAATGATTCATCCAGAGCCACATCCATGCCATCCTTATCATAAACCAGATACTAACACCTACTATCAGAAAATCAAATTCACCACCCTTGGCTCTGGACTTTATCAACAGCAAAAGTAACGCCCACATGTAAGTGAAGAACCAAATATGCACATTTATTTCCATGTATTTTAATATATGCACATGATCTCATGTTTATATAAATAAGCACTGGTCTGTAAGGAGGAAGTTTTGCCTTATGATCAGAAGGGGGGTCAAGAGACCATACATGAAGGCACAGTACAGACAGAATAAATAAAGAGAACACATGTATGGATTTCTAACCAGTGCCACTATGGTTGAACATTATGATTCTGAAAACTGACATCTGCTTTGCATTAGCTCTGGGGCTAATTGGTTGTAATAATTTTGGCATTAGTATTATATACGAGTGTAAGATCTCATTCTATCATAATTTTAAAATATTAATAGGAAATACAGGTTTTGTAAAAACTTTTAGTTCACATTTTTTAATACCAGAGATAAAATACACTTCTCTACAGTTTTTGAGTAGTATCTAATTAAGAAAATTCACTTAACAAGCTGATTATCTTGAGGTATTTTTACCAGTGTAGATATTTCATCTAAACAAGAAAATGTGCCATTTCATCAAAATTTTTGTGCTAAAGAACATAGCAGACCATAATAAGCAAAATATCTTCACAGTCCCGATCTTCCTGTGGGGTAGAGCTAGTATGTCCAAAGTAGAGGATGACCAGTTGCCATCCTCCCCTCAACCCTACAGGCACTATACAGTCACAAAAATTGTGTGGAGATGCCTTTAACTCCAGTAAAGGTGTAAAGGCACAAAATGCCCCACACCTTCAATTGCTCTATTGCCACTTATTTTCATGTTGCCTGCATTACAGAAAAAAAAAAAAAAAAAAAAAAAACCACCAGAATATTATTTACTTAAGTTATTTTCACTATTTCATAAAATGGAAAGTGACTTGAAAGGTCAAGGACTACAGAGGAAAATAATATGTAATATTTCAAAAAGTTAAGCCTGTGGAGTGGCACCTTTTTTTTTCCACTTTTTTAAGGAATCTTGAAACAATTTGGGGTGGTTTTTTGTTTAGCAGGAAAAAAACCTGCTCTAGCAAACTATCAGCCTGTAGGTATTTCTTGGCCAAAATTTTAAGACTTTCTTAAAAAATTTGGTTCCTTAACCCCCGTTACTTAGTAATTATCTACCCCGACCTGATATGTAAAGAAAATGAGCTGAAATGCTTTAAAGACGTTAATATATTGTGGTAGACATATAAAAAGCCCACAATATAATTCCCTATTGGAAAGGTATTGACACATTTTGATGGATTTTTGCCCTTTAAAATGAAGGAAAGAAACCAAATACATTTCAGCACGGTTTTGTCACTGTTTAACTTAGTTTGAGCTATTTCTAAATGAAATATTGCATGCAAGTAAAACCATATGCTTCTTAGCCTTGTTTTGATCTTTTAATTACCTTGCACTTCTCGGAAGACAATTTTCTGTAACAGAAATGGATTTGAAACACTCATGGACTTCTTTATGCCTTCCTGCCTACAAAAAGTGTATTATTGTAACCTGGACATCAGCTTACTGAAAAAAAGTATTTAATTTTGAGTGCAAAACCATATGTTTTGTGGGAAACAATATTAAAAAAAATTATGAAATTACATATGCATTCGTTCCTTTCTCCTTTGGAGATTAAAAAGACTCTGAGGCAGCTCATTTTTACAGCCTGTTTGCTGTCAAGGGGCAATGAAGTGCAAATGGAAGCCAATCAAACTTGGTGATTTGTTTACTCAGGAAGACAATAGCCAGAGAAAAATGGAGGATTTTAATAATCAGCCAGTCACATTAGATAAGGGACAAACTGGTATATGATATAGCATTATTAATAAGGAAACTTCCTTTGGGGGATTAGAGAGAATGAGTAATTATCTTCCTTGAGGATCAAGGAATTAACTTCACCTTATCTGAGTTTGCTGAAAACTATGGGCCAAGATAACCTTGTCTGCTTTTTCCAAACCCTCAGGCAGTACATACTTCACAGGTTTTTTCTTCAGTATTCAAAAACCATTCTGGTATATGCAGTATTCCCTATCGTCTCCAAAAGCAAAGCTTCCTAAAATGGAAATGGTTTAATGAATTCATGTCATGTATCTGGTGAAATTAAAATTTGTGTTATCAGGCATGTATCAATGACTTCTAAATACGTTGTGCAGCTCAATTATCCCCTACCCACTGGCACATACAAGGGACAAGGAAAAAAAAAATATTTCTTCATTAAAATGTCTGCATGCAAAATGCCTAATCCAAAATCTGCTGCAGCAAATAAAAGCCTTCCTGATAACCATCACTGACTTTTCCAATCAGAATCTGTCTTGTGGAACAACTCGAACTCCTTTCATGAACAGCTGAGCAGATTTTAATGTTCAGTGAGTTCAACTGAAATTGGTGCTACAAGACATTATTTTAGACCTGTGGCTAAAGTGAAAAACTTTCTTGACGTGCAATCAGAAAACATCAGAACTCATGACACACAGCCCTGAAAAGCATACAGAGGAATCTGTAGAAATTACAGGGGACACATTCTGAAGAAAATAATTGTTTCTTAACCCTCTATAACAATAGTCTTTGTATTGATTTATCTGAGTACACTGACTCAACATAACTGGACAAATTAGAGGATGAGGTCCATCTCTAGCTGGAGCCTATTCTATAGCCCTCAAATTTAAGCTGCTCAATTTCTGTACATTTCTTATTTCCGCACATTTCTTATTTCCGCATGACTATACAAGAGAAACAGACCTAATACTAACTGCAACACATTAGGGAAAGCTATTGCTATGAAAACTTGGATGTTCCTTAAATTAGTATTTCCTCAGCTGCTCCATCTCCCCATCAGCCCAAGTGTCCTGTTCCAAAAATCCCACAAAATTCAACTGAAAATCGCAGTAGGGAAGAGCAGCAGAAATTGCTATTTTCAAGCTTTGAAAAGCTCCCAGGAGGCAAGTCTCACATCTTTGTTAACTAAAAAATGCTATTCCATTCTCTTGTCTTCTCACAGATAATTACAGTATTCCGTGCCTTTGCTGCTGTTGGCTCTTCAGAACCGATGATTTTCCAGCACTTTGGTTTTCGTGAAGGTGCATCTGACAAATGCTACAGAGGCACAACCTGAGCAGCCTTTCTTGCCACTGCTGCAGCTGTCAGCTCAGAGGGGCAATTATAAAGTAATTTTGTGACCATAGAAAAGAAATCAATGAAATAATATAATTCTGCCAGTTTGGGAAGTGGCTGCTTAATTCACGCTAATTGAAATCGGATGTTACATGGAAGAAGCTGTAGGTAATAGTCGCTAAACCGCTATCTCTACAATTTTATTTGTAGTCTGTCATACAGCACATACACAACAGAGCTTTATGACATTTATGGTTAAACTAATTACAGCAAAATTTTTTTTAAAAACTGCCTCAAGCCTATATGCTTCCTAATGCAATTTTCTCATTGTTTCCTTCATTTTATCACTATAATCTTGTTTAAAATCTCTGATAGAAAGCAGTTCAATCTTTTTCTGCTTTCTGCTGATAAGCTGGTGTCATACATAAAACAAACTTGTATCTTTTTATCTAATGCTATTCAGAGGCCAACAGCCTAATTTGAAGTTTACATCAAACAACTTCCCACGCAGCCTGGAACTGTCACCAGCTATGTCCATGTTATCTCTGTAACTAATTGGAAAAGGGGCAAAAGCAACACTGACAATGAGTTAGAAATAAACTATGGCAACATATTTTTGAAAGTTAATTTTGAACATGCCCTGAAAGAATTTGCACCAGAATCCTGCCTTTTATGAGGCAAACTCCCATTCCATAGATGTTGTTGGTATCAAACAACACTGCATCTTTGTTTCTCTGCAGATCAAGAACTCTTTTGAAAATAATTAAAAATAAAAATGAACTAATGTCTTCATGGGTAATTTTTAAGCTTAAAAGAGGGCAAATACACAGAATACCTTGTGTCCGCCC
This sequence comes from Oriolus oriolus, assembly GCA_013400235.1. NCBI lineage: Eukaryota > Metazoa > Chordata > Aves > Passeriformes > Corvidae > Oriolus > Oriolus oriolus. The sequence continues at coordinate 795,258 of VXBT01003167.1, read as the reverse complement.
TAAAACACAAGTGCTTCTAGTTGTTGTCAAATAATTCAGGACCAGCCATAAAAATAAAAAGGAAAATTATCATTTTAACACCAAGCCAACCGTAACCTCCTGCTCCTGAAAAAAGAAAAAAAAAGCTGAGACAAGGTATTTCTAGTCAACCAAAGAGAAAATATCAAAGGACACCAAAATAAGTTTAATAAGACACCTAGGTACCAGAATTTCTAGAGTTTACTATTCAATGTATTCAGGGATTCCTCCTGCAGATGTTTAAATAGCTTTTCTCCTCATTAGGACAAATTAAGTTATGTTTTTATACTTACGAAAACAGAACCAACTTCAAAGAGAAACAGGGACCATGTAAAGGAACTTACTCTTTTAAGTTTGTGAAATTGACAAGACCTCAGATTTCTAGAAAACTAATTAGAAGAGAGTAACTCTTGGTAAATAAATGATAGGATGTGAAATTTATGAAATATAAAGGAAACCAAACTTTCACATGTTTGCTCTGCTTCAACTGAATTATTCATTGTGAATCATTCTTTTGGCTTTAGTCCCCTCTCTTATCACAAATTGTCTAGGAAATGACCAACATGTTATTCAAACATTCATTACCTGCAAGCATTTGCTGAACACTTTATGTCAACAATTTTGAGTCCTTGGGATGCTTGTAAAATCTCCACCTCAGTACCATACTACTCTTTTACATGTCTGGAATGTTTGGCCAACTTAATTAAATAACAATGTTTCTAGCGCTCTTATTGAATGACTAAAATGGTTTAAACAAGAATAAAACAAACTATGAACACTGAATAGCAAGTAATGAAGCACAAAAAAAAAATTATCAAGCAAATATTAGGTATAAGAGTGGCACATTGATATGTTTAACCACTGACTTTCTTGAGAGTAATTTGGTATTTTTATGTCTCTCCACCTTCTCTCCAAGTTGTTAATTGTCTTGAAACTGTGTTTTCCAAGGTACTTCCATATTGAAATATGAGAACAAGGTCAAGAAAGGATTTATGCATACATATAAATGCCTTGGTTGAAAGATATTTTTGAAAAGCCCATTTTGTTGTTTTTTATATCACAAGGTGCCCAAAAACGTAAGATCTTTTTGTGTGTTTTACACCTCACTGCCTTATTCATATTTGATTATTAATAACAGCTCTATCAACTTTATTTGGAGAATTGTTCACATGTACAAACAGGATAAACACTGGCTCTTGATCCACTACAGACTGAAACAGCGTAGAAAAAGGAGAATTTCGTGCCCAAACTGTGGGCAGCAGCAGCTCAGTTCACTGCCCTCAGTCAGACCAGGATTTGACTGGGAGTCAGAGAGAGACGGCATGCTTCTCCTGCTATTTTAAAATCAAATGCTAAAAATAATTTGAAAACATGAACTGGAAGAATCTTACTACTTTTGAATATACAGTAATCAATTACTGTGATGGGCAAAAATTATTCTTTATCTGCTTGATAAAACTAAACTGAACTGCGGCAAACATCAGTCGAAAAGATGAAGATGATGCTCTGTGTTTCATAGTATTCTCAACTGTAAGACTAATTCTGCATGGAAATAACTTTTATGGTGACTGTTTCTCCAATTCCATGACAGCTGGACTAGTAGGCATTTTTACCAAATGAGGAATATATGCAAAATTTAAGTAAAATCCAAGACAAACATTTCAAGTTCACCCAAGACTTTGCAGCAACCTGTGCATTAACACATGGGTATATTTCTCTGAAGTTCTGGAAAGCAGCAATTACCTAAGAACTCAACATTTTGCTTTATCTTCTTAAATACAAGTCATCTCTCTAATATTACATGAAGACATTTGAAAACCTCAATGTCAAACTAGCAGAATAAACAGTCCTGGGCTAATACAGTAACCTTCCATTATGAATCTCATAAATAACCATTTACATTTTCCAGAAATATTTACATGCTGTAATTTTATTTTGCTTTGAATTATAATTGGAATTTAATTTTTTAAAAACACACACTTTAATATAAATTAGTTTTATCTAACATTGGGGCATTCTACCTCAATAACACTGAAAAAACTACTAAATTTCACATATAGGCTATATCTGCAATATTGAACATGTGGGAGGTGAAATGAGCAGTATATTAATAAAAGTTTCAGAATAGAAATCAAAGCAAAAGAGGGGTCAAGACAGACAAAAGTATTTCAACTACATCAAAATTAAACAGTTTTTGGCATCTATTTTGACTTTTTATATAATCCTGGAATTAGTTTGAGTTTAATAAACCTGCATTTTCTGATAATTCTGCCTGAACCACCACAGAATGCAAAATTTAGAATCCATCATTTTTGAAACCTCCCTGCTGCCTTCTGTCTGACACTAGTTCTAAGGAAATGCAGTACCAATATCCGTGCTGTGGCCTCAGTGCAACTGGAGAATATCATTGTTTTATAAGGATAGAAAAGGAGCATCTGGAACTGAATTCTGGGAATATCTGCAATCCAAATACATTGTCTCATGTCCTACTTCTCCAAACTCTTTGTAGAATACCTCATCAATACACTGCTGAAAACAACAAAGTCAGACAGTAATTAGAGCATTACTTGGAAACAACCAGTAGCACCAGTTTAAGAGAACTTCTGCTGACACTGACTTTCCAAACAAAATCAGTGTCACAAATTCAGAGAATCCAAATAACTTTGAACTAATATCTTACTGGAAACCAACAAGACATCAACAAGGGAGCACTTCTAATCATTAAAAAAATTCCTGTGTAATAGAGCTCAAAATTAAAAGGATCTGCTAGGGCAACATGAGACAACCACATTGCTTGGAAAAACATCAGCAGGATATAATAGCAAGGAAGAAAAAAAATCCTACTTTTTCTATTATCAGTCAAAGCTGAAGTAAGATATTTGAATAATTTTTTAAAAATCTGTTGACATATGAGTCAAAGAATAGAAATCAAAAGAGCTGTCACACAAGAGAGCGATATGAAGAACATGGAGAAGTTACAAGAAGGATGCAGAAGGAAATAAATGTGAACATTGTACAAACTGTAGAGAATAACCAGCCTGAAAACAGACACTAGGAAGAAAAAAATAAAGCTCTTCTGGTTTTTCTATGAAAAACCACAACAAAGACCAAATTTTTACACCAGAAAAATAACGATCACATAGTGAGGGTGCTAACTGGAATAATCAGTGCAAGTTCAAATACGTGTGCAAGAAATGGCAATGAATCAGACATTCCTTCTGTTTCCAGAAAAGGCTGAACACACCATTTTGTTGCTGCTGAATGTTGCATTCTTTACAAACAAAAGGGACTGCTTTTCCTTCTCTTCACAATACACTGCCCCTGCAGTTCCCAGAGTTATACAAACCATATATAGTACAAATGACGGATGGGTACGGATCGATACAAGCTGATTGTATGACTCACATTCTATGCCCAGTGTTGTATTGCTTACCCGAACATACTTTAATCACAGGATCTTTTAGACAAGGAGAAAGAGAAATTTTGAAGGAAAAAAGTGTCATTTAAAATAGTGCCTGTATTTTCTTCCTCAGACATTTCTTACAGGATCCCGTAAATTTAGAGATGAAGGAACTAATGAAAAAAAGTCACACAAAACCGTTGAAGAATTAATGATATTACTAAAAAGAAGACAATGGATTTACCTTACTATAATTTATTCATGTTTGCAGGATCCTGTAACAAATGGCAGTAAAGAAAAAAGGATTTTTACATGCACACAGATAGAAGCAGCATTGGGAAGCATAGCTAAGACCACTGTATGAGCTTAAATATTAACCACTATGGCTCCCTGAGAGCCACTTCATCCTGTGTCTGACTGTACATAATCATTTTAATTTCAAAGTTGTGTGCTGCCATTTTTATAACAGTCATTTCTTATAGGTTACTATCAGACAGATTGCAGCTCCAGTGCTTAGGGTATTTGATGCCAATTGACTCCATTTGTCAGAAAAAGCAAATCATGCTCTCCTACTCAGTGTCTGGCTTAATGTACCACACATCTCAAATTACTGTTCTTACTGTAAGCTACTGTAGTCGCCCACATATATACATCAGTGTTTATTCCTAACATTTGGGTAAAATTATCCCCCTTTTCCCTTTCAGCATAACCTACTGTGCTTATCACACTGACCCGAAACATCTCCAGACAGTGTCAGGACAAACACTGCCCTTTACTGCTCACTTCATTGCTTTCTCAGATACACCTCATTTTTGCATAGACTAATCACTGAGTAATGGAAATACTAATTTGTAAAGAACTTAATGGGTTTACGAAAGAAAATAGTTAATATGAACTCTATTTGTAAAACATTACCCCTCAGACTACAGTACTAATTGCCTTAAAACATCACTTGCAGTCTAAATATTCTTGCAGACCTTTGTAACATCACGGCTGCACTAACTATAGATAAATTCTTCATACTTACGAATTAGGATTGCAGCTAAACAAAAGAGCATCAACATTTTTGCAAGTGAATTTTCTTGGGATGAAGAAAGGAGAATTACTCTTGACCCACTCAGGGTGTTCAGCTTCATCAGAAGGAAGATCAAGATGACCACCCTTGATTAGATGCCTGATTTTGCACAAGTGAGATAAACCCATTTTAAAACCTGCACATATAAGCAGTAACCTCCATTTGTGGCCACCAAAATAATTGCTTTGTTTCAACATGTTATTACAGTTTCTTATTAAATTGCCTAAAACAATTATTTTTTCCAGGCATTGTTTTCTCCCAAGTGACCCTCATTAAATTCAGTAACAGATTTACTATTGACTCAAATGGGAGTAGAGCTAGACCTATACAGCATGGATACTATTTTCTTTGTCTAATACGTTTTTACAGAATACACTAGAGAAAGGAAGGGAATCTTCCTTTTCAGACAATGAAAATACATGGTTTTAATTCCTGTTTGAAGTATACCCAGTACTAACCCCATGATATTCAGTAAATTCCATAAACATGACTAAAGAATAAATATGGCCTCATACATCTGCAAAAAGCAATCCATTGAGACAAAAGTCTGTACAGTTCAGTTTCTACATTTTTATTTTTTAATCCATTGACCTCAGTGGTAACACTAGCACAAAGCAGATGTGACAAAGCTGGCATTAAGTTTGTTACCCATCAGAAACCCAGACTAACACTGAGCTGTAAGACTTTCTTCACAAACTTCATCACTAGCATAAGCCAATGAACATAATATTACCTGAAATAAATCTCTTGGCAACAATTAATTCCTATAAACAAGTCCATTACTGATCTCTGGTATTAACATTAGGGGATCATTTGAAGAATGTTAGCTACAAGAGAACAGAAACTGTATTTTTCTAAGTTGAGATATAATGAAGTTAATTATTAGAACAAACAGATAAACAACACTCCTACTGCAACTTCACTCTGCCAGCTCCACAAGCAAATATAGGGATGACTCTAAAATAACTCATTAAATAGCTGGAAAGATTTTGCTCCAGTCTAGTATTTCTTCCTCAAAGTACTACACATGGAGATATAACAATTCAGTGCCAGCGTGGTCTGCCTAACAAAAAGATAACAAAACAGATTTGAAAAACAAAAGGAAATAAACACATCTTTTTCAGATGCTATTTAAAGAAAATCTTTATATAGTCTCTGAGGATGTTTGAAAGTAAACACACAATTTTAGACATTATTTAATTATATTTCTCTGAAAAATATGTTAATGTGCCTTAATTTTAGAGAGAATTAAATAAGGAAAATCTAACATTCACTAATCCACACTCAGTCCAGTAGTTTCAGTCATTACCAGGTCCACAATTTTTATAAACAAGTATATAGGGAATATTGAAACACATAACTGATAACAAACACACACATTAAGTATTTCACAGGCCCCATCTACCATACATCTGGGGAAAGCAATTCCTTGGGTACTTATTCAAGTTTTTTCACATATAAGCAACTTTGTTCATTTGCTCTGCTGTTAGTTGTTCTTGAGCCTGGATTTATTCACAGAAACATTGAGCCTAGAACTTTTCATAGGTGACACCCAAGAAGACCCAAGGTTCACATGAAAACCTGTTTTGTGCACATGTTATAAATTTACCTCCATTTATTCACCTGCTTTTTAAAAGTTTGCTGCTGAAAAATTAAACAGAAGCAAAAATGTATGAGTTAAGTGACTAGTCACACACCATGAAAATTCAAAATAAGCAGCTCCCAAACAACCTAATCATGCAAATGTATTGGCTGAGCTGTCTGGCAAGAGCCTCTAAATAGATCCCTAGAAATCAATAGCCATTTCCAAACAAAAATATTTAAACTGAACTGATATTATAACTATTCTGAACAGATCAACTATTTATAATACTAAGACTACAAATCAACAAGAGATGCAAATCCTGTGTAAAAAATAAACCAGTAAGACCAGCTTACACTCAGTTTGGTTCTAATGCAAAACGTGCTCTGCCTCCTTAGAGGTCATATATTCTGCTGCAAGTTAACTTATGTCTTATGTCTTTTCTTATTGCTGCTTTCAAGCCTTTTTCTTTTTTTTTTTCCCTGTATTTTTGTTTCGGAATCTTTTTCTTTAGGTGCAATGAATTATTTGCATGCTTTACTAGCGACACGCATAAACTGCATATATTGTACAGTGTTAGAACTATAAACTCTGCTGGTTTGCCTGGGAAGATCTGACTTCCAGCTGAGTAATTGTAATAACCTCAAAGGCGGATTTTTGTAGGGAGAGAGGCAGTGGCTTAAAAGAGAGACGGGCTAGATCTCTTGCTTCCAAAATAAAAAGGTTTAATAACATGAAAATAATAAATAAAGGGCACCCGAGGCAAATGCTAACAAAAGCACTCACCCTAGGGGAAGAGAAGAAAGAGCATGTGACTTTGGGAACAGGGGTTTAACAGCTGAGTTGGGTGGGATTACAAGGGGTATTGTCCCATAGGATTGCAGAAGTGACAGACCTACAGGTCAGGGGTCCAGTGGGTCAGATAGGAGAGGCACTGCAGCAAAATTAGGCCAACCACGATTCAGGGTAGATGGAAAATGCTGGCTGTTTGCCCTTTTTTGGGGGCTCTGATGCAATAGAAACCTTTTGCCTCTAAAAGGCGCACTGCAACAGTACAGTGCACTCCAAATGAAGAAGCCAGCTCCAGGTAGCCCATCTCTTCTGCCATCACAGGTGAACAGATGGCAGCAACATTACACAGGCAGCTGTGTAGGACAGAGTAGGACAGGATGTGGTGCCTAAGGGATATTGCAGTCCCAACAATTACATCATCATTGCAACATCATAAAGCAAGTAGCTGGAAAGGTCATCTTGCTCAACTTGCTCTAATTTTTAAGATGTTTGAGAAGTCATTTCCACTTGTTTTTCTTCTTTGATATGAGATTTTTTTTCCCTCATCTTTAGTAGTTTGTCCATTCTCACATAAAGGGGAAGAGGACCTCAGTTTGCTCCTGCCCCATCTCAAGGGAGATGATCCAAGCAGAGAGAGGATGGCCATCACGTGTTCAAACACCACTATGTGTTCACACTGCACAGCTCAAAGCTAGGTGTTCTTTCCTTCACAATTTTCTTTTTTTAGAAAACTGCTCACATTTCAGCAGTTCCATAAAAATGTGCTTTTACAGATGCGTCACAATCAGATACAGTTATCAGTAAAGCCAAAATATGAGCGCAGACCTTCAAAAAACTTAATTCCAAAATTCCATTTTCTGAGCTCTACAGACAGCCTTTACTGTCCCCAAAGACTTCAGTTTTATTTTTAAAAGCGTATTCAGCTATCCATCTTTCTGAGAAGTAAGTATTTCACCTGAAAAATAGCTTTTCAAAAAAACCTGATATCTTACTTTCTTCCACTGTATTGTACATACCTGCTGCAGTAAAAGTACAAAAACACTCCACACAAATCACATTTCCTAAAAGCAAACACTATGATGCTCAGGAACTTCATCTGGACATTGTTACAAAGTAGAATTTATCAAAAGAGCTATGCCTGGGAAAAAAAAAATTGACTCTAGGAACAACACCAACAAACAAAAAGGAGAAATCTTTCACTTGCTGTGAAAAAAAGTGTGGAAAGCCAGCAGGTGAGGGGGAGGGAGCAAGAACCAGCCAGGACTCACACTTACTTACAGGGGAAAAGCTGGGAAGAGATTCAGTGCAGGACCTGGTCATTTGGTCTACAAATGACTCTGGAAGCTTCCTGCTTAGACTACAAAATCTATTACGTTGCCCCTTCCTGAGGATAAGCATTCATACCTGGCGACGTCCCTTTTTTCTGCTTTTAGTACTTTGCCTTTCACCTTGGAGCCTCTTGATGCTTGTCTCGCCTCTTTCTTTTCCAAAGAAAGCGTTTCTTACAGTTCTATTCTGGGTCAGGTTTTTTGAGGGTTTTTTTCATATTTTCAAGTGTTAAACATAATTGATTTTTTACGATTAATCCTCTAGTGCCCAACTAATGCAATCTGTGTGTTACAACTTATTAATTCCTTGCTTTAGGCTTCACCTGTTGAGAGAAAATAGAAGGAAATCTGCTTTCTTAGTAAACAGATTGGGTGATATATTAGAAGTAAAAAGAAGTGGAGACTGAAGTTGCATGCTGCTACTATGTGTTCTGATAGATAACCGTTTGCAAAAACTCCCCTGGGACTCCAGGACCCTGAAGCTCTGGATAGGTTAAATATCAGACTAAGAGTTTCTCATTTCTATGTTTTAGTCTCAATTATCTGTAGAACATAATGATGGCATTTTCCTCCACACCCTTAAACTTGTTACTGGTGTGAGGAGTAACTATTATTCCCTAAAAGGAAGTTTATAGTTTGATAGTGTTAAAACCTCTTTCCAAATACAGAGATATTGCTCCTTCTCAGCATTTGCCTGCCCTAATAGCACATGGCTGAACTGCAGCAGAATCATCCAAGGATGATTTCATTTCCCCCAGCAGATCATGGCAGCACATAGTAAAGTACCTCATTCTTTTATGTTTCCCACGCTGCCCGCGTTTGAGTACGGGTCCGCACTACATTTGTGTAACTTAACAGGTTGCCAATAGCACCACTGCTACTGCAAACACTATTTTTCAGGCACAATAGTAATTTTTTATGGGTAAAAATACCATTCTCCTCCTCAAACTCACTTGCTGATACATTAAGTGACAATCACACATTATCAGCATAAGCATCACTTGGACTGCTCTAGCTTAGGCTGATGACACTGCAGAGCCCAAGAATGAAATCAGCTATTTCATTTCCTTTACAATTTATTCTTGTTCTATTATTTCTAATTCTTAAACTCTTTTTAATCTGTTTATATGGTAGATAGTATATTTTGAGATGTAAATTATTTTAAAACCCAAATATAGACAAGAAAAAGGGAAAGGTATAATATTAAATTCTTTCCCATCTCCGTCACTACTTAATACTGGCATCATTTTATGTGAAAACCACTGGTTGCTGAAGTCAGACAATATAGAACTTGTAAAGGAAATACTAGTCTTAATTAAAATATTGAAGAAAGGATGAGATATCCTTCCTAATATTGGCAATGAATACAGGGAAGAATTAGAACATAGAAAGGTTTGGGTTGGAAGGAACCCTAAAAATCTTCTAAGTGGATTTAATACCCATTTAATACCCATGGAATACCCACTTAATACCCACAGAACACTTTTCCAAACAATCTACACAGACAAGCATAGCATTTTGCTTTTTATGTCAGCTCTATGGTTTCACTTCAAGATGCCTGAGATCACTGCCAAATACATCTGGATTCTACAGAACTTTCAATCAAATCAAATTCACATTACAAAGAAGCCCTTATGCCACATTCTAGGGAACTGAACAAATTCACTTCAAAAATAAATGCAATTGAACATTTATAACTCAAGCTGAAAAACTAATTTTGTTTTATAGTTAGAAATTTGCAGTTCTTCTCCAGTTCTCATACAAGTAGGGATTGATTTTCACAATCCTAAGATCACACTAAACAAAAATATGCAGGTCCCAGTCTCTGATGAAATAAATGACAAAGCAAAAGATGCATCCTGGTGAAAAAATTAATCTGGCTGAAGTTCAGGTAGAAGGGAGGCAAACTCTGAGCATGTGATGAATGTGTTAATCCAGCTGCTGGCCAGTACGGTTGAAAACCTTAATCCAAAATTTTTGGAGAGACCTGCCTAATTTAGCAGCTAAATTTATTAATCTGGGCTACACACTCATATTAACTGCTATCATGTTTGAGTCATCACAAAGCACCCTGCTATTATGTAATTAACATAAGTCAAGAGAAACTCAAGATGGAAAAATAAACTTCCTGATCTCAGAGTTATGTTATTCTGGAACTGCAACTTTAGATGTAAGGATTTACATCTGCTCTGCACAAATGCAAATACCTGCTCACATGTACAACCCAACTAATTCATATGCACAGCTGAGAAATACACACAGAGCTGTGTGTATATATACATTCATACACACAAAACCTAAGAGGTTTTTCTGTGGAAAGACTCCAAAACAAAGAATTTTTATCATTCGTCATCCCTAGAAACATCATCTGTTACATTTACTGAATTAATTATAAGAGAATGAATATTATTTGAATATTATTCAAATAAAAGGAAGAAAAGACACATGTAACCAATGATACCTGCAATTTACTATTTTTGGATGCACAAGAATCACTTCCAGATCTCGAGCATAAAATCTGTAGCTACAGTCCACCAGAATATTTAAACAGTTGCTTAACACCACATATGTGAGTAAAGCTATCATCTTCAAAGGTGCTTCAAAGGCTCAATACAAAGCAGGTCTTGAAGGATATGATCTTATACCACTTTTTTATTACTACAATTAAGAGATCATAAGAATATAGGTCAACTGTTTAAGATCACCTAATGAATTTAATCATACATAGCATTTACAATCCACCTTATTTATTTGCCATCTCCTGAGATGGCTTATGATTTGAAATGATTGACAGAGTTGATTTTTTTCTGCTTCTCAGATCTTCTTTATTATTTTTACTGTATTGTCTAAGCAATGCTATCACCAGGCATCTCATCCGCAAGGAGTCAAAATCTCAGCACTGTTAACAGGAATATTACAGACCTTCCTTAATACTACTTCAAATGTAATTGATATGCTACAAGAATTAGTATTAAACTTCTAAGATTAGTATCAAAAAGACAAAGTCTTCCGTACTTTTTCATTAATTATAAACATAAGCTTGCTGCCTGAGCAGTGCTGTGAACATTAAGAAAACCGCAGCTACGCTGAGCAGAACTTTTAAGGAAATTTGCTTCTCAGCTTGCTGCACTGTAACTTTGTTCTCATTGAGTCTTAGAGCAAAATAAACTCAGCATTCATACAAGTGCCCCATGCAACTTCAGAGACAGAGTGAGCATCAGGCATACTGACGCCCTGTTTTTTCCTCAATCTTTTCTTCCTGTTTGCCTCTTATGACTGAGAATACATACTAGCTTCTCAGGATTACTGCAGTCAGGGAAGAATGTACAAAAATGCATCCCTCTCATGAGAACAAAGCCAGGGATGGCTGTGGAGTCTCTGGGGACCAGAAAAATCAACACAGCAAGAAACACTGCAGAATCTAATAAAATACCCTGGCTGTGCTCCCCTCATTTCCTGTTAGCTAAATGTTACTGAAAATATTTTAAAAGACCAATCAACACAGGCAATGTGCAGATCCATATGCACTGGTAGAATTCCAAACAAATATGATGCCATATAGTTTACCACATGCATTTTAAACACAGGTTTTCTTCCTTTCACTACTCTAATTCAAATGTCTCATCCCACAGGATGAGATACAGATAAACCATGCTATGGGTTAACACCTGAAGAGACACTTGGGGATTTTTAGTAGAATGTGTGTGGAGGAGAAGGAAAACAGCCCCACCAAACCAGCAAAGAGGTTATGGATTAGCTCTACAAAACATCTCCTGTCCTCTCTCTCGGTGAAGAGGAGGGAAACCAGCAGAGCTTTACAGACAGCTTCCCATCTTCTCCCACATTTATCACCCCAGATGGGAACTTGCCAGACACTCAGGATTAATACTCTACTCAAACTCTCCTGTAGAAAAGCCTAACATGTTCCACTGCCAAAGCACATGTCAGGTAAGAGCCATTAGGGAAAAAGAAAGATGTAAAGAGCACACTGGACTGTACAGTGCTAATTGGGTCAATAGGGATTGCACATGGATTGCAACACAAGCATGAGGTTGTTAATTTGTCATGAATGTGAAGAAATATTTGTCTTGTTTTTTCCACCTGTGTTTAATTAAAAATTGAAGACTTGAGAGGCCTAGAAAGCCACAAGCAATCTCACCAAGGGCATATGCATTTCCTTGTAGATAAAACTTACCCTTGTGACAGCTGACTTCATGGAATTTTGTTATTACAAGGGAAAAAAAAGCTGCTGAGAAACAAGAACAAACAAGATTTTACAGCAGGAACTACTTGGGATAAACACTGTGAATAGCGAAAATCTCCCAAGATATTCCACAATATATCACGATTCTGTAGAAAAGAAAACAGAGACAGCAACATCTGTGCTATGTGATGCTGGTGTTGGAGCCCACAGAGAGGGATTTACAGTCCCAAATGTACTAAGAAGTGATTTTGTGAATCTGTTTGTGTACACACACACATCATACTGAAGTCCTAGGGTTTTGTGTACTGCACATGCAACAGAGTTAAAACTCTTTATTTCCAGCTAGTACTTGAAAAATTAAGACTGTCATTTGGTTAATACTCATTTAAAGTTACAAAACTATTGCCAGCAAAAGCAATTTATCAGAACAATTGCCAAGCTATTTGGCTGATTGTTTTTGGCACGGGGCTGCTGCAGCCTGAGTCATTCACATCAGTTAAAATGAAGATTCTCATTCAGAAAACATTGCTCTATTGAAGCAAAGGAGCGTTCTGCTTTATTTTTCATAGTGTATTTCTGTGTTATTTCTGTGACATCTATGACAATTGGAATTAGAGCCTTAGATCACAAACTCTCAGATGTCTATGAATAGAGTGGTGCAGCACAAGTATTTCCAGAGCATACCTGATACTTATCCTTTTCATTCAATTCCGAAAGGTGTGGCCTGCTAATGTCAACAGCATTAATGATAGAAACAGAGTGAGCATATAGCCAGAATCTTTGCATCATTCTGTTAGAAAAGAAGCAGCTCTGAATCTGAGACTGAAAATTAAGTATGACCTCCACATTCTCAGACGGTTCAGTCAGATAAAGGACAGCTTCTGTCAGCCTCAATTTGCATCAGATCCTCACTCAGCAAAACTTTCTGCTTTTGTTATCAGTACAGAGTCCCTTACGAATTTTAGAACCTTCAAAAAAAAAAAATCTTACTTGGCCTACAGTCCTGATTAAAGCATTCTTACATGTACAAATACAGATTTCATTAATAGAACACGCTTATCACATATGAAGGAAAGTGACAATGCTAGGGCATGAAGAACTATTAATCCATCATTTATACTTCATAGCATTTTCCATTACAACTTTCTTGTATACTTGCAGCCATCTCAAATGTTCATGCAATTTTTGGTGGCTTTCGCTTGAACATAGATGCTTAAATCACTGAAGCTTGGGTCTTACATCCACTGAGATGATGAAAGTAGCTTCTTGAATAAATGCTAGACAAAAACCCAGATTTAAGATAAAAACCCAGGTTTAAGATTAAAAAAGCAAGTTTCAGCCTCTGCCCATTATGCCAAATTCTCCAAGAATGCGTAACACCAAATGGTGCTAGTTTAAGTCCATGCTCAGGGCTAACAGAGTTTTCATATTGGACTTCATTCTCAGTTCACGGTAAATTTTTGTGCTCTGGCACATGAAGACTCCCACAGTTTTGCTCCATCTCTCAAAGGTTAAACACTCTCCACTGACTCTGCAGTCCGATCCCCTTTGAGGTACAGCACTTCTTACCACATAAATCCAAACTCTTTTACCTCTCTCAAGCCACAGCAAAAAGTCAGTTTGCTGATTTGAAAGGCAGCCAGTGTGGGCCAATACCCATTTTCATCACACTACAGTTTCACCAACTACATGAAGACTGAGCAGGCTTGTCTTCTAGTCTAAGACAACAGAAAGATGTTTCATTGCCTAATTGCTGTTTGAAGGCTTAGAACAGAGAGATGACAATTAGCCTGTTTTCAGAAGGCACTTCCAAGATATAACATTCCATCCTTTAGCATCCACTTATTTCAAGTATATGAAAGTGAGAAAAGTTTATCCACACAGCTTGTGCTATTCTAGCTACTGTCTTTTGAGATGTCACTTGTGGTAGTGACCCTAACCCAAAGCCTGTTGTACATCAAGGAGTTTGAGGTTCAGCTCACAGCTCACCTTGTGCTGTGTCACGTGTACAGCTTGGCCACCAGGCCTGGGCTGGGCCCTTGGCTGCAGGATGAGTTCAGCCAGATAATTGTAGTAGAGGGAGCCTGTAGGCAGCTCCCACTCAGTTTAGCAATTGCACCACTGCATGGCCTTGCATTTATCCAAAACTCCACTAACAACTTCATCTGAGCATCATTTTTCTTTGACAGTAGAAATAATTGCTTTCTTTACAGCCATTTTGAAAATTAATTCTTTCAATCACCTCAAGAAAAGCTAAAAAAAAATTTAGAGATTTCTATTTTCAGCATCTATATGAAGAACCTTGTCAGCTAATAACATAGACATTTTCTCTGTATGTGAAAGCACAGCTTATTTCATGTGCAGCCCACTGGTTAGATGATCTGTGGAGCCTTAAGAGCACAATCTCCCATTTACTTCTGCTTAGAAAAGTCTTCAGATTTCTGTCTTCTAGGTAAAAGAGCCCAGCTACCCCAGAGCCCGCAAAAGACCCTCTCATCTACACTCAGCACACAATGCAGAGCCACTTTCTGCTCTACATTCTGTTCAGTAACAGCCCACAGAGGAGCATTGGCTTTCCAATAAGCTTTCTGCCAAAGAACACAATTTTAAATGCAGAATTTGATGTGAGAGCTGTTTGGAGCAAATATTAGTCATACAGCACCACTACAAATTTATTCTTCTATGTATTTCCACACAAATGATAAAGCTCTTGAAGCTCTAAATTTTATTCCAGTGTAATATTAGACTGTTTAAGATGGCACTGCATAATTCAAAAGTAAAAGTGAATCTGATGTAGAAAATAAATTGTATAATAGGGGCTTAATATATGAGAATTCAGCATTATCTGAGTCTTTCCAATCATAATTTCAGTTGTTAAAGCACCAGAGACACCATCAGTCTAGACACTATATTCTGATTCAATTACCAGATGCATTAAAAAGTGGTGGTTTACAGCATCCATTAGATTTGTTATTACCCTTGTGCCATACTCAATTGACCAAAGTAAACAAGGCTTTCTCCTATGGGAGTTGAGACCAAAAAAGCATATTCAGTGAAATTCATTAATAGGTATCCCCCAAAAGAAGTTTCAGTTCATTTCTTCCAGAGATGAGTATTCCTGCAAAATGCAGAGTAAACATCATGCCTCATTACTCCTTTATATTGTCCAGACACCACATACATACAGGTGTAACACGGATTAATGGAAATAGATCACAACATTCTGTGACTCAGAATAAATGACTCCAAACCTTAGAAGGACTAATAATAGCAACAACAACTTGAATAAAACATATTAGCAGGAGCCTATGTCATCCAAGCCTCATTCATAATATCCAGCATCTCATTTTTCTATTTATCTTGCACCTCAAAAGCCATAAAAACACAGCACTGCCATTCTTAGCATTCCAGCCGATGGCAATAGCCACGAGAAGATGTTGAACTTTGGTCAGGCTGACGAGATACTCTTTGCTATTATACTGAATGTGAGACACACGTTTTGCTCACAATTCGCTGTCAATTTAGTTCCAACCTACAATAAAACACTTTTCCATTTTCCAAAAGTCAAAAAACCCCCAACCAAGTCTGTCCCCAGACTCTGTATAGAATTTTTCACACATCTGCAATCTTTATCGACCAGCAACTGCTGTATTAAAGCCACTCTACTTAGTATTCAGAGTATGACTGATCTCCAAATTAGATTTTTAAGCACTTTTAGAGTAATGCAGCCACAAGGTTAAATTCTTTTTTTAAAATAAAGGTAGGTCATGACTTTTCATATAAGTATATTTATTGCTAAATTAACACTTTTATTAAGTAATTGCATTATTCTGGGTTTCAGACATAATTAAGAAGGAGGAGCAATACATTTCCCCCATCTTCTAAGTATTTGACATGTAAAATAATTCTCCTTTAAAGATGAAAAAGAATGTTATTTTTGTATATTAGAAAGAAAGAGAAGCATGTGTTTTAACTTGAAAATCTTGTGAATGAATTGGGAGAAATCATATTAAACTATGTTACAGGAAAATGTTTTATTTGAAAACTGAACTAAGGAATAAGAAATTAAATTACTGACAAAAAAAAAAGTTATTCTTACCAACATAGCACTTTCTTGTGCAGTTTCCTTTGGGGGTAATGAGAGATTTTCAACAAAAGAATTCTCACTATTCTATGAATGCACAATAAATTTACTCACAATTCATGCCAATGACATAATGCCTTTTTACTCTTTTGCAGCAGCTGTAGATCCCTCAATTCCTTTACATTCCTATGCTTTAGAACATAAATTTCCTATAAAAGCCATTCTTGGTTCATGAAATATTAACAATTTTATTCAGGAGCTAAACATGCTCCAGCTCCAATTGCTTGTCATTCAAAGGCAGCCAAGGCTTGCTGTCTCTCCCAGCTCTCTCCCCCTGCCTGTCCCACCGGCACGCTGCGCTCGTTTTGCGGCACCGCGAGCCCACGCGGCTCTGGCCATCTG
Organism: Oriolus oriolus; assembly: GCA_013400235.1. Taxonomy (NCBI): domain Eukaryota; kingdom Metazoa; phylum Chordata; class Aves; order Passeriformes; family Corvidae; genus Oriolus; species Oriolus oriolus. The sequence continues at coordinate 778,373 of VXBT01003167.1, read as the reverse complement.
CTTCCCTGCCATAGTGAATGCCTCACAGACTTGTTAGACAGCACACGAGATTTCCTCTCCAGTTTGCTCAGAAAAGAAAATGTCTGGCTAATAAATGCTGCCTGTTTGACAACACCGAGCGCTATTTACAAACTGCGGCTCCCTTTCATCAACACACTTGTCCCTGATTCCAAGATGTGATCGTGGCTCATTTTAAGTCTGCGACAAAATTCCTGTTGAGATAGATGGAGCTGAGGGTGAGTGTAGGCCCACTCTTAGAGCAAACTCCACTCAGACGGGGTCCTCTGCCCATGACAGATCCCCACCGCCAACATCATAGCTCTGTGCAAGTTTTTGGAGTAACTGATATGATGCTCACAGCAGAAAAAGGACATCAGCAAATAACTCCTCCATAGTGATACATAAGCTGAATCCCAAAGAAACGTCCTTCTCCCTGCAGCTTACACCAAGGCAAATACCTGTCATACCATAGGAAGAGGGAGTAAAGCAACCACTGACAACCAGCATAGCAACCATCTGACTTCTTACCTGGCAAGTTAATTTCATGTATGAAATCTGATGAGGCACTTTTTTTATCTGATGATAGAAAATAATTTAAAAATACATATTTCAAGCATGGAGTTTGTGGGAGTTTTTATTTTCTGGTTTTGGTGAGGTTGCTGGGCTTCAATATTTGGTTTTGGGGGGGGGCGGGGAGGGGTTTGGATGAGGTACAACTTTGAAAAAGTATTTTTTCCATAATATCCTTTAAGTATTTCATACTAGCACTAGTCACCAAAGGGTTGAGTTTTGTATCAAATCATCCTTTGCCACCAACCTTTTCCTTTCCCAATGCAATTCGTGGGACATCCAACAGCCAATGCCAACTCACTACTCTCTAATGTCATTAGTTCATTGCTAGAATAAAAAAGCCCAAAATAAAGTTATAGTCAAAATAAGACTTGAAACACGAAAGCTGAAAATGACAAACCAACCAAGCATTTATTTATTTCATCCCCACCTATACTAAGAATATAAAATAATATTACACACCACATGCCTGAAGATGGCACGGAGCCATTAGCTCAGTACAGCTATAACAAAGCATCAGGAACAAAGCAAAAGGAATCCAGTAAGGGACACAAACTCACTGCCAGTGACCCAGTGCATTGAGTGACCAAGACAAGCCCCAAGTTTGGCAGCCCTTGGGCTTTTTTTCTCATTATGTGATTTATCAGTTTTTAAACACCATAGCCTCTGCCATGCAAGGTGGAAGACAATCACAGGGTTTCCTGTTGGCTTTTAGATCTGTTATTCCCACAGTGGTGTGGTATTCCACAGCAAGAAATCAAAAGCAAGAAGCCCTTATTGCTCATTATCCTGATGTTGTGTTCCCAATCTGCAGCTGGAATCATGGCTCTGCAGAGCTGAAACACACAACTGTGATAGCTCATCTGACTCTCCACAAGTGCTCATGCTCAGGTCATCCTACAAATCAAAAGCCATACTCACAAGCAGAGCAGATACACGTAAACCAAAGTCAATACCAAAATTAAAGTTCTCTTCTGATAAAGACACAAACGAAGGAGCTAAAGTTCACATTGACTACAATACCAGATACACCTTTGGGCATTTGGGTAGTCCCATGCAAAGTGACTGAAGTAAGATGGGATCATCAGAAAAGAGAGTGTATAAACTTTCAGTTGCCTCTAACATTTACATTTTTGTATTTCCCCATTGGAATGCTCTAAATTTAGTTCTAGTAACTCTCCTATCACGTCATAATGGGGACAACTGTGGCTCTAACCTTACATTTATTAGTCAGAGCTACAGCCTCAACATTACACCTTACCAGGAAAGGATCTTGTTCTCCAGTAACAGCCCTTTTTGTGGCAATGTCCAGCTGGGTGAGTAGAGGATGACTCCCTGATGTGATAGATAAAGTTTGTTAGCTCTTTCAAACTCACTCAGGATTCATGGAAACATGCAAATACATGAGGTAAGATCTCAGTCCTAAATTTCTTGGCCTGAAAACAATCTTAGGGCCAAACTGCACAGCACCTGCACAGGAAGCATGTGATCTGTATAACAGTGAAAACATGACTGACAAGACAAAAAAAGAAAACCACACCTGTGAAACAAGAGAAAAGTAGGCAGAGTTTGGGGTTTTTTTAAGATGTCATAGAACTTGTGATTTCTCTTTCATTCTCTTTGTAGAATTGTGTTTATGTTAAACTTTTTCAGTAAGTGGTATCAATATTGTCTTCCAAAAACAGTTCCTCAAAGCACTTAAAAGGCTAGTGCCTGCATTGCTCTCAGTTCCAGCAGTATACTGATTTAAAATCCAGGCCTCAGAAACCGGTGATAAGGAACTCTTATCCAACTGGAATTATACCACTTCATTATTCCACAGTACAGAAACTGTGCTTAGCTTTCCATGCTCAGATTTAACTGTTCTAATGCAGAGAGCATTTATCTGCCTGGCTGTGAAATGGAACTGTTTAGCAGAGACTCAAGAGCCTATAAAGCTTTCTGGCAACTTAAAAAAGGTACATGTTTATGATCTTTGAAATCCACCTTCCTGATTTATTCAAATGCTCACTCAACAGTTCTCTGAAGCTCCTGGATATCTTTTCATCCCCTTTAACAGGAATTCAACCAAGTCCAGATGCAAAAAACCCAGACAAGACTAGGAATTTCACAGTAAAACATTTGCCTAGAAAATGTTGTTTAATGGAAAGTAAAGGGATTTTTTTGGTAATAATATATTAATGTTGGTGAAAATCCCAAGGAAAAATATTCTCCCCGTCAAGACATGCATTCTGTAATTGCCAATTGTAATTTTTATCTCACTGCAGGAGATAAAAAACCTTATTAGTCTGAGTCAAACCATAAATTTTACTGTCTTAAGTTCTTGGTTCATGCCAAAGCAGTGTTGATGCTAGAGCTCCTTCTACAAGGCTTCTGCATAGTCACAATTAAAAAAAAAAGAAAAAAAAAAAAAAAAAAATCACAAAATCCGGGAAACTCAGTCCAGAAGGAGAGCTAAAATTTATTGCTAAAAATCAAATTGTTTCTTCTACCTTACTTTTCATAAGGCATAATAAAGCTGACTGACGGAGCAAAATCATCCCCATGCCCTTCAATAAACTCCACAGATACACATCCTCAGACATGACTTCTCATCTCTTATATCCTACTTTCCAAGCATACAATCACACTATTAAAATAGGTAATAAAATAATTCTTACTGCCTAGCCACTACAATTTTATATGAGCATTTATTGTTGCACTTGCTATAACATAGCAATGATATTGGCATAACTAGAAGATTATCTGTAGCAAGGAGCTACCACAGCATTGTGTCTCTGTGTCTCTATTCATGTGTGTCTTCTAGTGCAGCTCTTATTTTTAGAGTGAACTCTTAGTGACCCAAGAACTGAAACACAAGACTAGCTTGTGCTCACACAACATCGGTTAACCTCAGCCTAAGTGACATCTAAGAAAAACAGGTGTTGTACCAGCCCCAAAATAGAGGGAGAAAATTAAAACAGAGGCTTTGAAACAGCAACCACAGAATGACAATGGAGACCACAGAACTACAAAAACAAATCACAAAAGATTGATTTATGGTCACTATAGGCATGCAAGTTTAGAGGCTGGGTAAAACCTGTTTGGGGAGTACCAAAGAACAAACATCCATCATATGTAAAACATAACACAAATAACAGATCTTCAATACAGTGTCACTTACAAATCACTGGAGGAAAAGCAAGTGAGCAGACTGTTTCAGCAATTACACAAAAAGAAGCCAAAGAAGATGCAAAATCATGGGTGAAGAAACCATCATCGCATTTCCCTCAGCAAAGGGCTCGGTGTGCTGATAATTCATTGTAAAACCACCTTCTCCGCCATTCAAGAAAAATTAACTCATGCAACATAGGAGCTAAAGCAGCATGGGAATAAAAGGCAATGCCAAAAACTGAGATGACAAAGTCTGCACATATTTATTTGCGTTATCATTGCGAGTAAGCCGTAATAACAAAATAATTTGGATATTGTTGGTACTGTGACTGGACTAGTAATAATCCTTTGATCAGACAGTTAACACCATACTCAAGAATAAATTCTTGCTTCAAGTACGTTTCTTCAGTCTGCACAAATGGAGAGGGCATTTGACCTGGTATCTTGCCTTTGAAGGCCAGCTGTTAAATCAGTATATGACTTTATTGCCACACTACTACAATTTAGCTTTGTTAGTATTGATTTTGCTCATAATGAAGTGAAACTACTGAAGCATTCCACATCAATAAAAGATGCATGCTTATTTTTCTTTTTTGCAGACGAGAAAATTTCCACTTTTCTGAATGACAAAGCTTCTCCTCACCTCACCTCTCATTATTGTACACACACACAAAATGCAACTCATTTGTATCAAGTTTTTCACAACTAAGTTTTCCCTTAACGTTTTCTGTCAAGTTAAAACATCTCTTTGTGATCAACAAGCAGATTAACACATTTTCAAGCCTAAAACATTTAGAGGACAGGAAAGCTATTTTCCCATCTTGTGTTATGAAAACAATCAAGAAATGCCATGTTCCTCCAGTGCAATACTCCAGTTAAATTGCTCTGCTGCCTTGGAGAAGAAAAATTCAGAATTAACATTTCAGCTAAATCACACTATTTTTGATGCTAGACAACAGTCAATTTTGATTTGTTCTGGCGCATCTCAGCTGAGCTGTTGCAACAGATCTTTAAAGAACACAAAGAATGATTTAAAGACAACACCTCTACTACTTTCACTTCTTACCACTGTAATTTAACCTAAGAATGATATAGCACATCCACTTTAACAGAGTATTTTGAACAGAATTGAGCCCCAGGTGGCCTGAACTGAAATTAAACCACAAAGAAAGACTGACTCGGAGCAGGGGAAGGAAGAAGAATTTGGGGGAGGGGGGAGAAGAAAGTAAAATCATTAAAATAAAATCATTATTTTCCTCCTCCTGTTTGTGTTATCATTTTTAATTGCATGTCCACAAAGAAATCCTGCCTCCTTTCCACATCTTGTCTTTTTTAAATTCACAATATATTCTAGAAAAAAAAATAGGTCTTATACAAAGCAGCCATAAGCATCTTATGTCACTTCTTATGCTACTTGTGCTGCACAATACTCTGAATACATGCACCAGCAGTTCAGGAATACAAGCTCTTTTGTGGCTTATCACTTAATTGGCAATTATAATCCTATAATTAACTACAGGAAAAAAGCCTCTGGCAAAAAGCAGCTGAGTAATTCCAACATGAGATATAAAATTTCTCCTAAAACCAGTCAACAGCAGCTTATCTGCAAATGCATAAATAAGCCCCATTGGAGAGTTAGTGCCATCAATTCCTGTGCCCACTCAATCCTCTTGCCATCCAGGGGCCACATCAGTTTAAAAGTGACAGGAAATGGTTTCAGTGCAGCCATCAATCTGATACTGGCTGGGACTGATTGTCAGCCTTCCTCACAAAAAGGGAGAAGGCTAAAAAAATCCTGACTCACCCTGCTGCTGTAAACAGCCTGATATATTGTCCTAGTTGACAATCACTTATAGAAGTAGCGGTGCAATAAATGAGCTAATGAAAGTGTCACTTACAATAAGATGTCAGCAAGCCAAAAAAGCCAAGCCTGACTGGCATCCGTCCTGCTGTACTTGACTAAATCCTTCACATCACACTGCACAGTTAATTACAGCAACACATGCATCTGCAGCCAACCTATTCTTTTTATGAAAGTAACAGATGGGCCAAAACTGTGACCAACAGAAAATAAAATCTAATTGGATTCACCTCACCTTCCTTCTCTGATACTCAATACTTCTTCCCCCAATCTGCTCATCATCTAAACCCATCACTAAATTACTTCAGCCAGATGATAGCACGGTGGATTTTGCCATGTACTACAGGTTTCTTCACACAACCTGAGCCCAACCAGCCTATCAGACCATTCAGAAAGCATTTCACATGAGATTACTTATTTAAATTCTCTTAAATGTTCATTTCAAAATATTTATAATTCTAAGTATCGAGCAGCAAATCCAGCAGGCCCTCAAAGAGACTCTAGCTACTGCAGCTAACTGCAGAAAGACACGAATACTTCCATACGAATTCCCACCTTCTTAAAAGATAAATTAAGCAAACCACAAAGCTACATCTCTGAAAGCTAGTTTGTGTTATTTGTTACAACCTTGTGTCTCACTTCTTAATTTTTTAAACCAAGGACAGTATGCAAAGAAACAACTCAAGGGAGTACAGACTTGCTCAGGGAGCAAGGCAAACTCTCCAGTGGTATGAGTTGGGAGCCCATACTCTCAAATTCTGGTGTAACTGCCAGATGCAGAAGTCATTCTTCACTGGATTGGAATCCAAGCATCTTTTAAATTAGAACCCATGCTAAGGGCTCCAGGGTCATTCCTATCCCATCACTCTATTTCTCAAATACTAGAAAAAGCAGAAGCATCTCCAAACACATTCTGGTGCTTAGAACTCTTAAATAGGATAAACAGTCTAAAACACTTGAAGAATTAAAGCACCTGTGTCTCCCTCATCCAGACACAGCAGCTGCTCACAGGAGGGCAGTGACAGGCTTGCAGCATCTCCAACCAATCCTTGGCTTCCTCCTTGAGCAGTGTGTCTAAAATTACTCACGTAATTTATCTCCACTTACAAACAGTCTCAAGATCAAATAAACCAAAACATGTTGTTTCTGTTAACACAGCCAAAAAAATATTTTGTTCAGTATTACTTGTCTCCTTTCTCTTTCAAATACTAATTCAAGAAGGTGCTGAAGTAAGATTTCTTGTTCTCAAAGAAACAAATTTATTATATGCTGAAAATACAGGTTTTTGATGACTAGGAGCTTACTGATCTATATTGCTGGAATTCAGTGCTAACATTGTGCAGGATCCTGCCTGCTCAGTTTTATATTGCTGGATGCATGAAGTTAAGTGAAAGACACAACAGGGATTACCAAAGAGCTCAGCAGAAGTGATAAACAACAATAGAAACAAAAATGTCTCATGTACACAGCTCCAAAGCAGAAAATGAATAGAAACCTGCTCCATCCACACCAAAATGCAGTCCTTTTCCTAAGATCAAGCCTGCAATTACAGTGAAAACTCTCAGCAAGCATGGGAGATTTGGACAAGATGAGAGGTTTTTGGGTTTTGTCAGTGCAAAACGAACATGCTGGGAAGACTCAAAAGACTCACTGTGACACACAGGTTATTATAAGTTTCTATCAAGTCAGAGACTGAATGAAGTGGACCCAACTTTATGAGCTTCTGCCCTATAGAAAGATGATCGTCAGGTTTCCATTTATTGACTAACCTTTAGCAGAAATTAGAGGGACAGCAGCAAGATAGATAATTCAATCATAAATCAAAGTACCTTTTAAAAAAAATTCTTAATTTAATTCTGGAAGAAAATTAAAATTGACCTCTTCAACAGTGTTAGGCACCCACCTAGAAACTGCCTGTGTAAAAGCTGTCATATAAAAATATTTTCTTAAGCTTACAAAGAAAATAATTGTCTTTAATTTTTTTGAAAAAGCTTTGGATCTATCTAAAAGACTTTTAAAACTTTTTTAATAATGAATTTTTAAAATGTGTTGTTTTCTTTTAGAATATAAAAGATGTCAAAAATAATATCTACTTCCTACCCAGCTCTATTATTTTCCCTGTATTTAGTCCTTTTCACAGGTCTCCTCACATGCCACTCCACAGATCAGCTAGGTTAGAGTGCACCCTTCCACTTTTGAAAAAGTCCAAAATATCACCCATGTAATCTCATCAGCTGCCAAAAGACAGCTGTATGGAACTGACAGTAAATTCATAGAAAAATACCAGCTTACTGCAGTGGGAACATATGCATGGGACAAAACATCTAACAAAGTGTTGGGATTTGTGTTTCAAAGTGGTTTTTTTAATCCATAGCAACTTGGTGATAAAGCCCACTGTCTCCACAACATCCCAAAACTTGAATCCCATAAAGATTTTAAACACAGATCACCTAGGTGTGTTTGAAGCTCACATAAATCAGTTCATCTCAGTGTAACTGTCCAAATTCTGTTTTGTGCACACCCACAGTGATACATTGATTTCACCAATGCCTTGCCAGAATCATACAGGTATAACATAGGAGCTGGGCTCTTCATTGTCCTTCTTACAGTATCAGTTTATGAAAAGAATATTCAGTTCTGTTCACCACAATGACCTTAGTGGCATAAGTCATCTTTTATAATTCACATTTCTCTTTACATTCAGACCGGCTGCTGTGTTCAAAGACTGAAACTGCTTCGTTTGTTTTGACATGTGAAGCTGCAAAGTGGACTTTCAATCCATCACTCAGGAAGGATGCACTAGTGATGGCAGCAGAGGTCCCCGAGGCAGCCACCTCTCCAGCAACTGAAAAAGCAGCATCTGGAGTTACAGAGCTGAGGCACTGTTAACTTTCTCATACCACGATAGGAAACTCAATTCATCTCAAATGCAGGGATTCTGCTGGCTAGCTGCAGAGAAAGGAAGGGTTCTCACTGCTCCCAGTGTATAACTAGAATTTTAAGAGGAGTTGAAAAGGGAGGATTTTTCTTCAGGGCACTGGCACTCAGTCATGGCAGGAAAGGTGTGTATACTTACAGAAAGACTACGAACTTCTGGTACTACTGAGCTACTACTTAGCCCTCAAGACTAAGGACTTCTGGTATATTAAATCCTCCAACACCCATCCAGCTCTGGTTACGTGCTTAGGACCAACTGCTTGATTTACATTTGGAAGCAGCAGGGTTGCCCTTCTCTGACATTCATAACCAGCTCCTTAGGGTGCCAATAAATACATCATCTATATTGACACACTTCACAGGAGTGATGCCTTTGTCAATAACAAACTAACCTGATTAAAACAAATGCCCTGCTAAGTAGTAAGCTAAGCTGTTTGATTAGGTATCTCCTTTCTTTTCTATTTATTTCTTTCCATGACAATAACTAAGTAACAGAACCAAAGCACACTAAGACCTCTCTACATTTCTTTTTATCAGTCTGAAAGATTTTATTCAAACAAATCCAGAAAGTTTGTATTATTTTGAGTGATTTACCCTTTTCATTTTTGTCATTTTTGCATATATAAATGAGAAAATGAGTAAAACTGGAATACTGAAAATGCTATGAGCATGTCAAAGTGAAAGGATTTACTCTAAGTCCCCTCTCTTTTCCAGCCACAGAATTTTTTTCTATTCCTATTTAATCCACAAAAATCACCTCAAATCCCATCTAAAATCTTCTTCTATGTGAAGGACTACACATGCAGCTATAAAAATATCTTCTAACCACCAGAGATATAAGTTAAGAACCAAAGAAAGCATTTCTACCCCCTTCACTTCAGGAAGTTTTACACTACGCTCACATAGTTCAGTCACACCTCACCATCCCTTCAAGGGGGCTCCAGCTATGGTTGCCATCTTCTATTGATGCGGCTTCCTGGACATCATTTTACTTCCAACAGCACCATTGTGCAGCAGTCTGTCCTTCACCACACAACATACAGCAGAAGCTCATCTTATTCACCATTTCCCCCCCTCTAAATTTGACTGGAGAGAAGGAAGCATGTTCCTCCACCTTTTAGACCTCACCTTTATCCCTAGAAGCTAAGGCATGCTTCTTCCAGGACAAGTATGGCTCCAGCACACTGGAACTCTAGCCAAGAGCAGATGTAGGCTCCTTTTATGGCACAGGCTAATGAGCACATTTGCACTGACTTTCAGGAAGGGTCCAGACAGAAGGGAAAGAAATCCCACCTCCTTTTTCTGGAGGACAGGTTAAGCCAACTGCAATTAGGCAAGAGGGACCATTGCAGCCATCTGCAGGTGCAAGGCAGTTTGTCTCACCTTGCAGTCTCTTGCAATTTAAGACTCGAGGAGCTTGTGTGGATCCTTAAAAATCAGTGACCTTTCAGGACACCTCAAACACAAAAATCCCTTTCATTCAGTGGAAGACCAGATGCCCTAGGTAGAAAAGAGCAGAAGCAGAAAATGAATCTCCACACTCACAGATGTCCTTACTTGTCAGTAGCACCCAAGACCTAGATTTTTATATTTAGACTGATAAGTAAATGAATAGCAAAATCAGTTAGTAAACCTGGTTTTCAGTTCTGTTTTGCTTATTTCAGAAAGTATTTACTTCCTCCCTTCAGAGCAGGTAAACTATACCAGGGAACAATAGGACGCATTTTAGTCTCGATTTAACCACAAATGCCACATAATTAAACAAAGGCTCAATGCATACCTCAGTGCAAAAGGGTTTGACCAGAATATAACTTTTTCTCCTAGTGCTTTCCTCACATCTATAGAAAAGGAAGGTCTGCTCCCCTTCTGTCCAGTAACTTTTTCCTTTATATGTTTTCCCCACATGAGTAGTTCACAAAACGAAGTGTAATGACTACCACCTCAGCAGCAACCTGCAAGAGGCACCGAAACAAATCAAGTGCAGCAGTGCTCACTGGCTGACAGCTGTAATAAATTAAATTGCCTATTCCACTCCAATTCATTATGCCTTCCATGAAAAAAGGCCTAGATGTAAGATGAGCTATTCAAAACACATTCTGCATTTCTATTAATCTAACAGAGTGAATTGTTTTCTATGCAGTAAAGCCAACAATCCTTGCCTGCACACAGGCAAAAAGCGGTAGCACCTGCCCAGGGAGAAAATAGAGCCAATGTAGGAAGCAGGAAGATGTCACCTTAGAGGGCAGACTTAGAAGCTACCAGTCTGTGAAAAATGTGTTTCATTCGTTTAGATGTTTTCAGGTAATGCCACGTCTGTGTCGTTTAGTTCCTAAATGAATCCAGTATCTTTTCAGTTTCAGCAGTGGAAATTATTCTTCATTTTTGCGGCATTCAAATTTCAGACTGTCGCTCACTGCCACCTGCTGGAGTTCAGGGAATTTTATAGCTGGGAGAAAAACTGTGGGCACAGCAGTGGGGTTTTATGCATGCTTTTATTTACCAGATCCACCAACATTATGTCGTTACTGTTTCAAAAGTAGCGCTATTTTCAGGCATGTTTTACCGCTCACTCTTATGTAAAAGCTTTGAACTCTCTTGCCCCTGCAAAAGCTGAGTGAAGGCAATAGAAGGCAGAATGTGGTAACTTTACCCACACTTTATTTGTGACCAGGTGTTCATAAATATAAAGGGAGAATCAAATACTAGAAGGTAATTTAACATAAGTTCCATTTCCGAGATAAGCAGAAAAATCTACTGCTACTTTTAATATAGCTGTGTATGTAGTCAATCTAAGGATAGCCACCCTTTAATACTGTGTCTGTTTCAGTCCAGTTTATAGAGAGCAGTAGATTACAACTCAGTCCCTGAGCCTCAACTCATTTACAGAAGCCAAATGTTTAATTAATGCAGAAACTACGGGGAGAAAAATATACAGAAATTTAACAATCAGCACATGAAATGAGACAGTACTTACCTGGTATCATAGCAACACAAGTATTTCCCACAAGTAGGATAGTAAATTAGACCAAGAAAAAGCAGACCTCATGTTAGAAGCAGTAGAGTTAGCTCAGTATGGATTCTAAATTGTTTAACCCTCTTGCCAAGTCTGGCATCCAAACAACACTGATAGCAGATCCCAAGGGTCATGAAATTCCAAATATTTAAAATTGTATTACCACTTCCTTGGGAGATTTGAGGAGCTGTTTCAGCTTCTCTTTTCCTTTGCTGAACAAAGTGTTATTTGGAGGTATGTGTTAAGGTTTTCCAGCACCTTGAGCACGGTTTTAAGGTATTACAGAAACATCCTTATTATGCATAATAGGGGATTGTGTCAGACTCAAGTTACAAATAGATGCTGAGCACTGCAAAGTTACTGCAGAAGTAAAGTGCAAACCTCTTGCATTACCTGCTTGGACATGTGTGGTTCAGTACATGGGCATTTAACATTGTGGATGCTCACAATGGCCTGAATGAGATGTACAAGATCTGAGAGTCAAAAATTCATCCAGACAGAAAGTCCTATCTGCTTACGGGGAAGATCTAGGCCTGAATCCATCGGAGATTTGGACTGTGCATGTATGTACCCATACTGACTTCACAGCCAGATCCCACTGCCAGGAGGCAGCTGAGCCAGGGAAAGGGCCTTTGCTGCCTGCCAGCACAACAAAGCCTCAGCCACGGTCTTGCGTGTCAGGTCAGCTTGATGTACACAGCTATTTTAGCACACAGCCCAGGAACACGCTAAGCATTTTGGAGTCTGACCCCTTGCTTCCAGAGCAGTCTGTAAATTTATGTATATTAAACTGTTCGAGGTCTTGCCTTATGCGTTTCCTTTTCTTAGATTTTCAGTCTTCTCTCCCTGTCTTACCACACAGTATAACAGACACTGATCTTCTCTACAAGCTGCCAAAACAGCAGCATGGGCACAAAACCTGGATTTCCCCCACAGCTGTTTATTTCATTCCCTCCAACACTCTGCGCAGCGTTCACCATTGCAGAGAAATCACCAGAACATGAGGGAGTTCAGGAGTTTCTACTAATCATTCAACAGCACTTTGCTCCAGTCCACTCTTCCTGCTGTCTGTGAGGAAAGGAGCATTTGTCCTTAGAGAAACGGAGGTGAAGCATTTTACTCCTGTTACAGGGCAGCAGCATGACAACAGCTTCCCAAATCCCAACCACTTCCATGGCAGCACACTGTTTCCAACAAAGACAATATTCTCTACAACAGCACACATCCTGTAGCAGTGTCCAGGAGTCATGGTCAATCACCCACTGCTCCAGATGCTGCTGCACAGACTAGGAGCCTGACCTATGTCTGCTTCCAGGAGATTCCCACAACACTTACTGCTTTCTTAGAGCCAGCAGCCATTCCACTGCAAGGTAGATGACACATTGCACAGTCTGCTTTTATTCCAGCCTATATAAAAGGAGATAATATGGTTTCATGGGTTTCCAAAACTGCAACCTTGTCACCTCAAAAAATCTAAAGGCCGCCAGAGTGGAAACAGAAAGCTGAACTTCTCTACTGCCTGCCTCTCTCTAAATTGCTAGGACACAAGCACAGCAAAGTGAGTACCACAACTGAAATGCAAGATAAATAATGAATGAAAAACTTAATGTATATTTTAAGTTAACTGCGTATTGCTGTGCCAGTGCCCAGAGATCAATGAAGAACAGTCTTGTGGTGCCCAAAACTGTACAAACATAAAATAAAGTGACAGCTCCAGGTCTGACAAGCTCAAGGGCTAAATAAAAAGCTTATAAGGTTAAAGAGATTCTTTCCATCGACTTCAGTAAGCTTTTAAGAGGGCTCTAGGGCATCTCTGATGAGACAGGCACAACAGTCTCCCTGAGAACACACTCCGGTAGTTTCCTGTGCTTCTGCACTTAAAGATGGGAGCGGAACAGAGCTAAGTAGGCATTTTAAACCCTATTTGTAAAGGCATTCAAAAACTTGAAGAGACATAAAAGTACCTGGATCCAAGTTTTTAAAAGGTATTTGGGCACACAAGCTCCACTGAAAGAAAGAAACCAGTCCTGTAGAAGCTCCAATACTCAAATAAGTTTAAAAACATCTCAGTTCAAAATAATAATAAGAAAAACTTTTTTAAAAGACCAACCAAAACATAACTACAAACCCCACATAATATAGTAGTTGATGAAGCTGACAGCATTGCAAAATAAAGGCTCATTCTTAGCTGCTTAAGAATGACAAGGGGTACAGCTCTCATAATAAATCACTTCCCTTTTGAAAGCATTCAGAATAAACACCTATCATCACACTACAGCTCCTCCCACTGAAATGCAGATCATGCTATGCCAAGGTTAGCAACATTTTCCCAATACATGGAGCCCTGTTAAAGATCTTTCAAAGAAAGGAGAAATTCTTGGTGCCCGATTAAACCAACATGCTACACAAACAGATACCGAAGACTTTCATTAGTGGGATTTCCAACTACAGAAGGCAAAGTTGGTAAATCAATTCTTGCTGAATAAACTTTTTTGAATGCTGTTTTTTCCCTCGTTCAGTTAATAGCATTACTTTCAGAAGAGGACTGGGGGGAAAGAGGGTCTCCTCCAAATAAGTACAGTTTATCATTTCTTCCATTTTGAAGTACAAATCAGGCAGTCTGCAGGTCACATGAGTGTAATCCAGCATTTCCAGGATTTCTTCTGCTGAATAGAAACTTCCAAAGAAACTGTAGCATTACACACAATTTGAGTAACATCAAGCATAAAGAGGCAATGAGTGACAGTTTCTGTGAGAAAAGAACTCTTCTAGAAGACATTATGTCTATATATTAAGAGCACATAAGATTCCCAAAGTCACTCTTTGCATACACCATGTATGTGTAGAAGGTTAACCAGAACTAGGAGCAGATATTTAAATTTGTGAAGCTTGACAGCTCCTTCCACATTAGTAAGCTGCCTCTGCCTTCACATTACACTCTTCTCCTCCCACCCTTGGAACAACATCCCACTTCTTTAAGTAGCACTGCTGCTGGGAGAGGTAGCTGGGAAAACAGAAGTAAGAAATGTCTCCCAGCTGAGATTCTCATTTTCATTTTCCCAGTTGCTTTTCTTATTTATTTTGCACATCACAAGCCCAGCTCTCCTAAGACCCTGTTCACTGCTCTCTCCAACAATACCTCAGAACCAAAAATCCCTCAACTGCAGCTTATTTTCCTGTCATGTCCCCAGCCAGGTTTTCCAACAGCCCAGTGCCCCAATAATTCCTCTGCAGTATCCCCAGCTGCAACAGAGCAGCTGAGTGTGGTGTAGGTACTGACTGGAATACAAATATCATGTACCACTGAAAAGGCATTATGAAATGCACCCACACAGAATAAAGGTGATAAGAATACCCTTAAAATGAAACCCTTAAAAAATCCCTAAAGGAGTAATATGATTTCTGTCTTATTTTATGGACAAGGGGCTGGTACAGACCCTGGCATGCTCTATAAGTTTCAGCTATTATAAAATAAAAACCAAAAAGTTCTCAGTAATTACAACATGGTAGCAATCTGCTTCAGCTGTTACTCTCACTAAAAGTAATTTAATGTCATGTCAGATACCAATATATCCAATTGTGTGCAAAACTGCAAATACTTTTAAAGCCCTGGCACTGGGCTGAGTGGGAATTCAGTTTTCTAAGTGCCAATATAAATGTACACAGGTAAGCAAAGAATACAAAAGCCTCTCCTACACAGGCTATAACTGTGTGTAAATGAGTGCTTAAAGATGTTTACCAGCTTTTTATTTCTTTCTTACTGCTGTTAGATTTGAAAAAAGCAGTCACTCATGCTTTTACTGCTTGATGTCCACGAGTATTTGAATCTGGCAAAAAAGAATAGATTGTGCAGTGACTGTTAGCATATGTTTAATAAACTCCACCAAAAGCTTAGACTGAGGAAACTTTAGAGTTTAGAATCAGCAATAAAAGTGCAAAAATACAGAATTAAAACTATTGCTCCATTTTAACTACAAAGTCTGACTACTTTTACCTGCAGGTCCTAATCCTGCAGCCTGTGATTACACCAGTAACCTCTTTCTTGGAAAATGTCCTCTTGGACTTAGTGCTGAAGTTTTCATTCCAATAAAATTCCTATTGAGCTGATCTGAATATATGGATTTTCTCCCAGCAAATAACAATATTATTGTATTAGAATTATAGCATATGGTTCAATATTTGTAAAAATACCTTAAAACATGCCCTTAGACTCCTTAACTTTACATACATTACATTGTATGCCCTCAATAACAGGTGAAGTACTTTGCTTTAATATAAGCAGTTATAATGAAATGTGAGCTTCCAGGCTCCACTTGAAGTCATGGCTAATAAAACCAGCTGTGTATCTGAGTTCTCAATAAACAAAGTGAGGAAGAAATAATATTATGCATATTTTACAGACAAGAAACTGAGGCTTGGAATGATAAGGACTCCCCAAACATACCATAGACCCCACCTCTAACATCAGATCCCTTGGGTTCAAAGCCTCTCTCTAAGGCTCAAAGATCTTTAATTGCCCTTGTTTTCCCTCATTTAATAGCTATATTTATTCATTAGTAATTCGATTTGGCACAAGAAGTTACTGTTTAGTGAAGTGACAGAGCAACCATAACACCACCAAGTTAAAATATTACAGGAAAGTTTTCATCTCTCTATTCCCATAGAACTGCAAAATATATTTCTGCTCCCATCAGTGTACACTGAGTAAGAACCTAACAGCCTTTGTGGGTCAGAACAGAAGCTCATTTAGTCTTATCTCTCCTACAACAGTAGCCAACAATAGAAAAAGCATTAAAATGGAGTAAATGTGGAATGATGCTTCCTCTGAATAATCTCCCTCAACTTCCAACAATCCATAGTTCTGAGATTTTAATGCTGAGTATCTTGCGATAGGCAGCTTGCGTTGAGTGGTGACACTGATAACACCACATGGAAAAAGGACTGTAAACTCACTGCAGCTTTAAAAAGACATCAAAGCAAACTCCAAGACAATAGCAGAATATTTCCCTTTTTTTGCCTCTTACAGCTTGCTTTTCACAGATTTATTTTTCATATCTTTGCATGAAAGTCCAAAGCTAAAAGGTCCTATTAGTACTGAAAGGCGTTATCACCAAGTTGTGTAGCTGTTTTTGAAAGCATGTTTATGTGCTATTAGAGGTGTGTTACAAATACTGAATAGATGGAATAGACAACTTTCTAGCTATAAGTGAAAATACATTTTGCGAATACTCTAATAACTCTGTAAAAATATGGCCACTGTTTACAGGGAAACCGAGTTCATTTCAGCAAGGAATGGAAAGGAGGTCTAATGGCAAGAGAAAGGAGCACATGACAGAAAAGAGGATGAAACTTCTGAGAATGAGTCAAAGAGTTTCAGCATAAAAAGACAGTATGCAATAATAAGTAATTTACCATATATTTTGGCCACGATAACAGAATAACTAAACATGTGATATTCTTCAATCCCATTATGTATTGACCAGATTCTGTACATTAATTCAGAAACACAAACTTTGCATGACAGATGATAATAAGATACGACTGCACACTTCACAAAAGATTAACCATAAACAGCCGCAGGTAAGAATTGCAAATTATGTCAATATTAGAAGCATACTGCAATCTTATCTAAATCATTACTAGCATTGAGACACTGATGGTTAACATAATAGGTCATTCCATAAAGCTCTACCTCAAACCACAAAGAGATCTGAGGAAACAGAATGTCAAATCTGTGTTTGAATTCTGCTTGGAATCGCTAATAACGTTTTTGCAGCGTAAGTAACCAGTAAATTAGGATTCTCCAGAACAACCCTTTACACTCTTCCAAGTCTTCCCAAACAGCCATTCACCACAATACCATCTAAACCCGAGCAACCCAGAGTCAGCTCTGATCCTGCCAAGTGCTGACCTGTCTCGTCTCATTGTTCTGGTTTCACACATCTGCTGCACCCACCTGCTGCCTGTTTGTACACAGATTATAGAGTCTCTGGGACAGGGACCCTGCCTTTGTTCTATGTTCGTACAACATCTGCCGCCTAGTAACTGACTACAAACTGAATTACTTCTCACTGAAGACAAAAATAATAGACATTATTGTCTAAAGAGAAGCAATGTTTGTTTCCTACTTTTTCTTTCATGGTCAGACACATTCTGTAAAGTGTTTTTCTAGTAGATACATCAATCATTTCATTTTCCTAGCCACCATGAGAAGGCCATTTTTTCACATACTAAGACTCCTCAAATTACTATAATTATTTTATACTGCAACTCCTAGGATTCAAAGAGTTATAAATGAAAAATAGCACAAACTGGAGTACCATTTTAACATGAAAATGGTTCTTGCAGAGAAGTGAGATGAATGTTGGCTGGAGTTTCAAAATTCATCACGCATTAGAAATTTTTAAAATAAAAGTATTTATCTCTGCACTTGGCACTCCTGCAAATAAAACCAGTTTCAAGTATGTGATAATGGACAGTTGGAAGTCAAATCACCCAAACTTTTGAAACTTAGTCTTTGACACTAACTTCTTATAAAATTACCTACACTTACAGGGAACATAAGACTGAATTATTTTATTGTCAGTGTGTTATTCTCCATCCATTCTATTCAAGAACATGCCATCCAGAAAAGCACGGCAAATCTGATATTTAGGTTAGAGCATAGTAATCACAGGCAAATTATGCCTGCCTCTGTAACAGTCCTTCATACTCACAGATCTTCTACTGCTGTTCCACTTTGTACTTTTACTTTGGTACTAGATTTTCCAGAAAGTCCCTAATAGGATGATGTGAATGCTGCTTATATTACATTCCACATACCCTACAGGTCCTTGCCTTCAGCATGTGCAAGATACACTTACACACTAAGGCAACAAATGAAGGATATTTGCCTACAGAAGTTAAAGAATTTCCTCCTATGTAAGGTAAGGTAAGGTTTAAGCTGCATGCTTTATGTACTATAAGTAGATTCTTCATGCACATATACAGCTTCTATTCTCTATTATCCTATTCTCTGCTATTTACTTATTGGCACCTTGCTTTATATGTGACTGTAAACTACTAAACAGGACCAATGCACTACTATTTTTCAAGCTTGCCTTTTAAAACCTGTTATCTTTACATTAGAACAGAGTGAAAGACAAGAAAACGTCATTATACAGAAACCACGTGTGTCTCCATTTCAGCACATTGCTGATTTTCCCCAAAGAGCTCTCAGTGCCTTCATAACTTGATATCATGTTTCTTTCTCCACTTTCTTTCCAGAGAAGTCCTTCTGATGTAAAGCTTGTCATTAAAAAATACCTGGTCTGAGAGTGGATGTGGGGCCTACTTAGGCTGATGTAGGATTACTAGGAAAACAGTACACAGAACCCATGACAAATGGTGAATTGTGGTAATCTTCATTGCTTTGATTACTGTCACATGTTTCACGGGAAACATACTCAGATCCTTTTTATTTCAGCTAAAGTGAAAAAATGTACTTAGAACCTCTCACCAGTAAGAACAGAGCATCACTGTAAGCTTTTTACATCTTATTTAACATATCTTTTCTTGTTTTATTGATTATCTGCATACGCTAAGACAATGAACAAATATGAAAGAGTTTACTAAAGAAACTTTGTTGCCCTTAACACACCTGCCTTAGCAGTCATAAATAGGTCATCACAAAGTCATCCCTGGTGAAGTCTGAGTTAGTAGTTCCATTCTTCCAAGGAAAATACAACCAATATTCTTAAAACACTTCCATATACTAGAAAATAAACAGCTTAACAAGAGATAAACACACATTTGATATACTTTGCATAGAGGAAACACCTTTCCCCCTCACCTTTGTCTTCCTCAGTGGACCAGTAACTCCTACATTTAACTTCACAAGCCCTTCTAAACAAGTGTGGCCTGGAAAAGACAGACAGACTTCCCTGTATAGAATCAATGCCAGACACTTCCTTGCTTTTGTATTTCAGGGAACTCAGACTCGAGATCTCAGCTGAGGTAGAATGCCAGAGGAAGGAGGTGGTTTCTTCAGTGGGTTTCTTTTGGACTTTAAGGCAGCCTGGTACGGGAAAAATGATTTTTTCAACATTGTTTAGATCTTCTAACAGGCACTACTGAATCAGATTTACTAAGTCCACTCTTTATCTTAAAATGCATAAGGATGCCTTTAAACAGATTTATTCCTTAAGGCACAAAATGAACCTAGCTCCCATGAAAAGCAATAATACACTTCCATCAAAGACAGGAATATAGCTATCCTACATTCCCCAAACTACATCTTACCTGCCTCACATTAAGGTGTATCCACATCTGAGAAAAAAAAGTCTCTCAGCAGCTAGATAAATTTCATTATAGCAAAGAGCGAAGCTGAAGTGATTTCGTACCTGATACAGACAGAATGACACAGTACCATGGGGAATGCAATTTTGTGGGGGGTTTCATATAAACACGTATCTCCACATCCATAAGTTTGGTAGGTAATGCCTTGGCTGTGATGGATCCCAGCACTTTACATCCCACAAGTTTGCAATGACCCTATAAAATTACTTTCCATCCATCTGAAGTTCCAGTGGCAAGAAATACTTCTGATGAATAACCAGGACCTGGCAGCGGGTCTAATAATGCGGTGCCCGGTTTAAAATGCTGCAGTTATCAGTCAGTCACACTACAGAGCAGTTCATGCATAGCAAAGAGCTGCTTTATTAGCTTGAAGGAATATGCAGCACATATAAAATGACAGAATGCAACTACCGAGCAGAAGCCAGAGCTGAAGAAAATCCCCCATCATGGCCCAGATAATGTGTGCCATTCACAATCCTGCTGGAGATCCACCTTAACCAGCACATGTTAGTTAACAGCACATGCTTGAGACACAACAGGTAGGAAGCCATCCAGGCTCAAAACTGAATTTTGTCTTCTTTCTTGGGGCAAAAAGAGGAAATAAACAGGGAGGAAATTGATACATTTCCCTGAAAGCTGCAAATCATAATAAAAACATAATACAAATAAAGAAGAACTTTTCTGAGGCAATTTTTCACACTAAGACCGTGACCCCTTTCCGAAACAGACTGAAGCACTTCTGACAACACCAGGCAGGTGCAGCTTTTTAGTATTTAAAAAGCATAAAATGATTATTAAGAAAGTGAAAGGAATGCAGCCTCTAGGGATATAATAAAGAATGACTAGAGGCCAGGGGCCTCCTTTACTAACAAGCAATGAACAACTGCAATTCACTGTGGTTGGGCTACTTTGTGCAAGCCACACAGCTTAATAAAATGCATTGTATACAGTGCTAAGCACTTATGAGATGACCTGCCTCTATAGACACTCCTGGAACTCACTACATCTTCCTAGTACTTTGCTCTAAGTTTCAATAATCCTGTTAAAAGAACTGTTGAGATGATGGCAAATGTTAAACATTGGGAGGGTTTTGTCACAATTCTCTCTGGTTTGTTGCAAGAAAAACAAAGAAAAGTACTCAAATAGTACCACAAGTTACACAGAAAAAAAACCTCATAAAAATTTGAACTTCTGTCTCACTTGATATAGCAATGGATACAGCAATGTCAAGTCTGTGACTCCTTATGTGCGACCTAAATGTTGGACAACATCTATAACCATCAAGGTATTGACAAGATATCACGGAAATATTAAAAACTTGACAGCTTTCTGTTTTCAGGATACACTACATTCAAAGGTGTCCATGCTAGAAATTCGCTTTCCTCTTGCTTAATTTAAAAGTGCTATTTCAAGTTCCAATGTGATTTAGAATTTTTTTTCACCAGAAGCAATACAAGATGGTAATTTTTGTACCCTGCTCCTACCTACATCAGCACACCTGAATCCTTGGGCTCTGTGAACGTGGAACTAATATCACTGCAGCAGTACAGAGATAAGGAGAAGTCTTCCAAGCCAAAACTGCGGTCATCACAGAAGGGATGTTAACAGCAAACATGAAAAGCATCAGAACCAAGGGTGGAACATTACCCAAAGCATCTGATGAATTTTTTTTCTTTGTTGGCAGAAAAAAAATTAGCTAAATAATAGATCTGCTTGCCTTGAAATTGATTGCAACTACTACCGCAACTCCTTGTTTCCCTCACCACTCATTCGAGCGCCCTGAAACCTGCGTTGCTCAATCCCTTCCACAGCCTCTTGCTGTTCTCTCAGAGGTGCCAGCCTCAGTCTCATTGATACCCTGCTCCAACTCAAAGTCACCAACTGACAAGTGCCAGACAAGTGACACCACCAGAACACTCAAGAGAGTACTCACTGTTGAGGACTCACTCAACAATTGTCTGTCATTATCAAGTGCTGGCTGAGGAACATAGGCACCCTCTCGGGAAACAATGCCAAACAGCATGGAGCTATAAAAAGATTCTGTACTGACACTGAGTCTCTTCATGCAGAAAGCTGCATTCGAAGTTTTGTGGCCCATACTCTGCAAATAGACTAAAACCAGTATTTAATAGGCAAGATCAATATTTTCAAGTGCAGGCTATAAAGCCAGGCATCTCCATTTGCACTGAGGACTTGAAAGAAACAGCCTAAATTTCCGAAGTGCTGAGAACCATCTGCTCTTATTGGCCTTAGTAGTTATGGAAAATAAACTCCTTAATTAGATGCTTTGCCATGGACCTGACTGGCTAACTTTTGACAGGAGAAGTTTTAAAAAAAAAGTGTCTGGAGTAGAATGATCTCACATCTAAAGAAAATATTGCTTTCACTCACCATTTGGCCTCCTCCATGTCCGTCATTCAGCTCCAGAGTAACTATAAAATGCAACTGTCATTTTTTTCCCCCCTCTAATTCTATAATAGGAATAAAAGTTCGCATGTTACAATGACAAAAGCTTTTCCCTCCAGGAAGGAAGCAACACCAAAACACAAAATTTTCCAGGGCTCCTTACTAGAACTATCTGTAGCATGGACTGAAATATATGCAACCAAAATAACACCTCAGACTATCGTCTTCTCCCAGGCATGTCTCTATTACAAAATGAAGGGCAATGTGGAGATACCTAACTAGCAGAAGCACTAGTTGGGACATATATATCGTGCAGATCATAAAGCCTTATATTGTTCTAATGCACCCAGGATAAGCTCTGCAATCAGTCTAGGTTTACTGGCTCTAATACTTCTCATTCTGCTGTGGCCACTGCAATTATATTATTCTTTGTTGCTGTGAATACATGTCTTTGATTCTTCTGGAGGGAACTATCTCAGACTTGCAAAGAAACTAGTGAAATAAGAATGAAACTCTAAATGTAAGAAAGAGTAATTTTAAACATGCAGTATGGTTCTTAATGCCTTGTGTAGAACTATACTTTTCATGCGCACACAAGCACAGACAGATAAGAAACATGGGGGTTGGGTTTTTTTAATGCTATTACAGTTCTGAAGGAGCTTGAGCTTAGATTTGAAGCCACTACCTGGAAAGGTCAGTCTGAACTACTGACTATACTTACCAGCTTTTAAATTGTATTTGCTAAATATCTGAAGCCCTAATCCCCACCAACACCTCTACAAGCTGCGAGAGCAGTAACAGCTGATAGGGAGATGAAGATGTTTGGGAATCTACGAGCTTAATAAAATGCATTTACATGGTCTCGTGTGTTAAGCTGTCTCTATGTTAGAAACCAGTAAACTCTGGGGTACATCTGTCATTTCCCATCATCTTTTGGCTCAGATCCTTGGGTTCCTTTCCAAAGAAGAGGAGTGTTGGCTGGGAGATGTGACACTGTCTGACAGGATTTAGGAGGGCACATCAGAAACAAGACAGAGCAGGGCACAGGAGAATGCATCTGCCCTGCAATAGATACAGCCATTCTATTGCCTGGCTGTGAATAAGTCAAAATCTCCCCAAGTTGGCAGATTTTGGTCAAGAAATGAGATTAGTAGCTATGCCAATCAAGATAAAGATGAAGAATATTTTTTTAAAGTTTTGACAATGTCAAAAGGTAATAATTTTAACCCAAAATAACTTCAGTTACTCATGGATTCTTAGAAAGAAAGCATATTTTAGAATGACATAGCTTTGTGCTTGAATAAATCGTTAATTTAATGAGTCACACCAGCAAACCTAAGCAGCATTATTTACCAGTGGATCACAAAGTGATTAACAAGTCTTTATTGTTTGTTTTGCCCTTGAGAATAGAGGTTCTCAAAGAGGCCTAATGCATTATTACCTTTGGATACATTTCAGGCATATGACAGCTCAGAATGAGACACAGATTTTCCATAGATTTTTTGTGTCCATATCCAGAGCTCTTAAACAGACCTGTTCTCCAGGTAAATAGCAGCATTAACAGGAATATTTGCTTCTATAGTCTATATTAAAAAGCTGCTAGTTCCACGTCAGAAGTAGAAACATTCAGCTACACTAAAGCACAGTACTCCAATTCAGATACAAGAAAGTCATTTCCTTTTTACCAAGGAAATGTACTTCAAAATTAATAAAGAATTTCTATTTCAACCCAATATGTACTTGTTCAGCAAAATATGCAATCATATTCCACTGCAAACACCAAATACATTTTCTTCCTCCAAAAAATCCTATCTTTTTGTCATGGTCCATCCTGCCCCCCCTGCTTTTCATGCTGCACTGTGATCTCAGAAATGCTCATTAGACTCAGCCTTGATAAGCAGCACCTTGATGAACCAGTCCTGCCTCACTTATGGAGATACAACTATTTATGAGACTGTATTGCAAACCATATAAGGAGATGGTTCTCCTGGTAAAAGAACATTTCTTTTTTCTCATCCTTCAGTTGCCTAACTCAGCTTACTAAATATTTCCTTGAATAATTACAATTACACAAGTGCTAAAAGGGGGAAAATGAGAAAAGAGGACTGTACTGGTTTGGACAGGGTTACAGTTGATTTAGCCAATTTTCCTCAGAGTAGTTGGCATGGTGGTGTGTTTTGGATTTGTCACCAAAACAGTGTTGTACAAATTGAAAACAAAGGATCTTGTATTTGTTTCTACAAAATTTCAGGACACCTGATATTGAAACAATTCCTTTCTAATGCTTTTTCTCAATGAATTGACACAGCAGCAAAAAGGAATATTTCTATACTATCATAGCTTCAGCATGAATTCATTTGGAGGTATGAGCTGTGTCCTTGCCTCTTCAAAATTTGCCTTCCCAGGTTCTATAGAATAATTCAACACAAGAAACCAGGTTAAGATTATACAATGCCCTGTCCATAGAAAATTCATGTGTCTAAGTAGCTTTAAATTCTTTAGTACCAGCTGTTCTCTTACTGAATTTCTGTCACCCTTTTGATCCTCAATCTGGTGCTCAAAAAAAACAGTGCTTTGCTGTCGTTTTCTTCAGTAAGGAATACCAGAGAACCCACAGCTTGGTCTTGTTTCCATGCCCTTCCAAGCATGATATGTTTGTAGTAATTTTCCATAGGAAAAAGTGTAAAGCAATTTTATTGCAGAGTTGGTTCCATTTGTTTTTTTGAAAGCTGATTTTTTTTCTTTTTTAACCTTCCTGGTCACCCAGAATATTCACTTATTCCAAAGGCTCATGTTTAGTGAAGTGTAAGATTACAAACAGTTTCCCAATCTCTACTCCCTAAACCTGCAGTAAGAAGTACACTCTGGACTGGAAAACACCTCACTGATATAGTTGCCATGGCAAAGCTTAATATGAGTTTAGAGACTGGGCACGCAGCCAAGAAGAAAATGAGGAGAGCTGACACATGACATTTCCCCCTTTGTTTTTTTTCATAAAATTTGCTTTCTGCAGCTCTTCTCAAGAGCACAAGAAACGTTTCAGCTTCAATTATCTCCATAGGAGCTTCATTTTTCCCTGCGTTTCTTTTTTTTGCTCTAAGACAATAATAGTCACAGCTATTGTGATTCCTTGTGATTTTCTTCACTTCCCAAAGAATCACATATGTGTTCATTGCAAATAATTCCTAAAAAGATTGTTAGCATATGTGCTGTTGATTTCCTTCTTATTAAAGGAAACTAGATTGGAAGTTGAGAACACAAACCTAATGGCTTCCCTTCAACTACAGTTTAATTTGATAGCCAATAAGGACAACATTTTCAGGACAAAAAAAAGTACCAGTTTATTTTAAAATCTGTAAGACACAGATTTTTTTTGCTTGTTTGTTTATCATTCTAAACTGAGCTTACAAACCCCATCACTTATTGTATCACTGTTTAAGTCCCATCATCTTCAGCCAGTGTTGGGCAAGGTTGGTACAACCTGATTCAGCAACTGCATCCAGTTAACTTTAACATAGACTGTATAGTAAAATTCAAGTCTCCTTAAATATAGATACTGTCTATAAATATAGAGCCTCCAAGGGCTCTGATCCTTTATACTATGAGCTTGGCCAAGGCCATCACTCTAAAGGAGGTTCTGGCTGGCACAAGGAGTCTGTGGCCACTGCCAGCACAGTTCTAGAGCAGCCCTGGCCCAGGTGGGGACAAAGGCTGCCTTCCCTCAGTGCTGCTGAACACTTGACACAGTCCTGCTGTACTTTCTGCTGTGTTCTACAGCTGAGGCCAGCTTCCTTTTCTACTTTCTAGCCCCAAGACATCCCAGCAGAGCTTCAGCAGTCACAGGAGCACAGCCTGCAGAATTCTGCACCTTCTGCATGTCTGAGTCCTGCTGGCATTCTGCCACGATTCAAGAACGCTTCTCTCCCTTGGATAGTAATGATGCTCAAGGTTAAACACATCTAAAATCAAAGCCTTGGGCTGCTGCAACAGAGAGCAAACTGAACTTAGTGTCTGGCAACTATAACCTGTCACATATCTTTATTATTCCAAAACAAGCAATTCCAGAAAACTTCTTCTTTCAAATGTACTGAGGTTTTCATTTTATTCAGATTCCAAAATGAAATTCAGAGTGTCTTTTACAGCAATGAAACTGTCTCCCAACTGATTTTAAGAAATCCACTACAAAAAAATAACTTTGTGGCAAAAAGGACAGGTTTGAGCTGTTCCACTGTATTCTGTACACCCACAGTAATTAGCCGGAGGCCTAGATTTCTAAACTCTTTCATAAGCTGTAGTCTACCAGACATGCCTCTTAGCAGGATTTGTAGCGAACAAGTAAACCCTTGGTGAAATGCTCTAAAACTCAGAAATACTTTCAATTCATACCCTCAACAAAATAAAATTGTGAGGAAGGAAAGTAATCAGTAGGCTATTGCACAGTAAGAAACTTGTACAGCAGGTGTAAGGTGGACAATCCCTTGAAATGATGT
The DNA here is from genome assembly GCA_013400235.1 of Oriolus oriolus. NCBI lineage: Eukaryota > Metazoa > Chordata > Aves > Passeriformes > Corvidae > Oriolus > Oriolus oriolus. The sequence continues at coordinate 751,606 of VXBT01003167.1, read as the reverse complement.
GAGCTATAAACAGCAATATTAAATCAGGAGGAAATAAAATAGAAACATGAGGTATTTATTCATGATCTTGAGCTTGTAAACAAGGGCTGGCAGCCACTATCCTTAGTTACAAGGACAGCCATTCTCCCTGTTACATGGAAGCAATCACTTATTGGCAAAAGCACCTGTAGGGATGCCAGGAGGAGTAACTGCCACAGACAGGCATTTCTGACTAGATCAGAAATTTTTTAATATGAATGGTGACAGCGTTCAGCTGAAATGACTGAATGTGGACTAGTTTGAAAAAAAGCACACTATAACCTGATCGCTTTATGAACATAATGAAAACTCTTCATGGCAGTACAGGAGGGTTTACAACTGCTGCAATCTATTTAGCCATCTGCCCAGAAAAAGGTTAGTGTAATTAACAGTTTAAAGACACACACTGACATGCAAAAGTAGAGACCAGACTTCACATAAAGGAAGAGAATCTAAATCAAGAAAATAAACACTTTGATTCCAGAGATAACACCATTAATTTCTTCCAGCAACATGAATCTATTTCATTATAAAATCCTGTAGAAAAATGTTACTATAACCCTTAAACAGATGTTTCAGCCATATTAAAACACCAAGGATGTCAAGCTTTAAGACCTGGTTCTGGCATATTAGATCATATTAAGAAGCTTACAGTTACACACACATTTGATCAGACACCAAAACCCATTCAAGAAGCAACTCTAAAAAGTAAACTCTTCCACCCTTTCAGCTCCTTTTCCAGGTTGCCAACTTGAAAACATCAATTTCATTTTTAATGCATGATTACATTGCATAGAATTGAGAAAGCACAAAGAAGGTGATCACAAGAAATGCTAAAAAAATAAGCAGCATTTAAAGGACACAATTCTAATAAATAGGAATGGGTAGAGACCAAGAAAAGGCCATTGTCTGGGTGAGGAACACACGTAGCTGAATCTGCAAGGAAATGCCAGAGGTTTCCAAACCAGCAATGGTCTATGGAGAGCTACTCAGACTCATGGTTTCAATTCCCCTGCTTTTGCTATCTGTAGTAAATTCCTGCTCCCAAATACCTGACAGGTATTCTGCCATACCCAGATCTTAGGGTGCATTTAGAGAAAACCTGAACATGGCCTCCTGCATGTGGCTTTCAAGCACAGCACACCACATTAAGTGCAGTGGCACCTGAGGACTGCTACTGCTTTGAAAATCCCAGCAACATCACCGTGTCTATGCTGGAAACATCCAAACTGGATGGCTACGGACCTCTAGAAATGCTAAGCAAAGCTCTGCCATCCAAAAACCTACCAAGGCAGAAAAAGTAGTCAGGTCCAGGAAAAATGGCAGCCTTAACTTAAATGAAAAGGCATGTACTAGGTTTTATTTTCATATTAGCAGTTGCCAAAGGGACGTTTCCTGGGATCTTTTAAGCTTAAATCTCACACCCAAGATGGACGACAAGTCACGAGTTCTTCACACTGTTAGAGGTTTGGTCCATTTGCATATCAGTATCAATTTGCCAACTAAACTTTAGCTAATGATGTAACTGCCCCTCAGCTTGCCCCCCTTCTCAAGATGCTGGTTTACACTTTTCAGCCCTAGGACAGTCTGGGTGTCCTTGAAGAGCAGGCCTGAAGAGGCTTTGTTATGGCTCTCTTAGCATGAGAGAACAGCAGCTAACAGGCTGCAAGGCAGTTCAGAGTTACACACTGGGAATACAGAGAACATAGAATTTGTAAAATATAAAAGCTAAAACCTAAGGCATCAGTCTTAAAAACAATGTGGGACCAAACACACAACTTTCAGCCACACAATGCTCAGAACAAGCACTACTCTGATTTGCACTACTGGGGATCCAACATCTACACCCTCCAGGACAAATGAGTGTCACCAACCCAGCAAACCACTTGGGGGGCAGCAAAGAAGCGAATCTTGCTCCTTTTTCTCTTTTGGAAGCATTGCATCTGTCACAAATCCAGAAAGGTGGCAGCTTAAGTAGGAACAATTCTGGAGCTCCTGATGAGCATATGTGGGAGCAAGTTCCAAAGAAAAACATTCGCTGTTGAATGATTATAAGAACTAATATCCAGGTTTTTAAGTTTTTCTTTTACAAAAATTCTAAACCTATTGAAAATATTAGGCTGCCCAAATTCAATCCTTATTTGCTAGCAATCTATATAGCTTTACTGAACTTAGCACAAGCATACTGATTTTCCTCTGGCCAAAGATGTAAATGCAACTTTGACACAAGTAAGTTCTGTGAAATTTCATAGGAATTAGGCACACAGAATTCTACAAAATTCATTTACAAGGCCCTAGAGATGGAGAATGACTAAGAATCACTGCACAGGATTTTTGATCTATCCTTAGGAAGAAACAGTTCTCGAATGCACTACTGTCATGCTACAAAAGAGAAGCTAAACTCAGTCCTTCTTCATGAAGAGGTTGTAGCAACCCCATGAGGCACGTAGAAATATGTTAAATTCTTACTCAGCAAGAAATATACATGTCTCCATAACCTACAGCTGTTAATGATAATGAAAATCTGCCAGCTGCCATAATCAAAGCAACAGTAACTCAACTAGTTAAAATACCACAGTTAAAGAATAAATGCCTGCCAAAGCATATTTAACTTCAGGTAGCATCTCTGCAATTGACAAAATAGACATCCATTCCAAAGATAATCCTCAAATTACAATTTTCTCACTTAGCGGATTTATGTGATTTAACATGCAGTCATTTTCTCATTAAGACTTAAATATAAAGTACTTGAACAAGTGATTGCTGTATTCAAACCATTACAGAGCATTTCTTCCACGGTGCTCCTGCCTGTGGTAGCCAGAACATGAAAGGATTTGCTTTTAAAAGTCAACATGCTGTACGAGTCAGGCATCCTCAAGCTACTTCACCCATCCAGCTGCTGTAGGAAACAGCCACTGGGGCCTGGACAGGTCAGACATTAAAGCCACTCAGCTTTTCTACAACCTCCTCCCCTGCAAGCAAGGTCACCCCACTGCAGATATCCCATCTAAGTCTTTTAAAACATCGACCTTCAATCCTTTAGAGCTTCTCTTGCTCTCACAGAGTTCTGGTTTATCAGATGACCCTGGAGCAATGACAATTACCCCCCACAACTGCACACATCCTGAGCCAAGGACACAGTCACTTCCAAGTGGCCTTGCAGCCTTCCCCTGGGCAGCTGGAAACAGCTGGATGGCCAATATGCACACACTTCCACAGCTGAAGGAAGGGAACAGTGATTGTCAAAGCCTGCTGATTAGATAACACCAGACAGGTAACAAGTGATACCATTTACTGCAAAAAAACCCAAAACAATTCCATTTTAAGAAAGAAGTGTTTTGCCTTACAGAAGTGGTGACACATTAAAAAACTGGATTTACAGAGGCAGTAGATTCTCTCATATAAATGGATTCTAAGTGCGTCTTAGGTATTAAAAAAAAAAAAAAAATCAGAGATAGTCAAGATTTTTTAATTTACAGTTCGTAGGCTCCACGTGATTTACTTGCACACCCAGCCTCAAAACTGCCCTTCTCAAAAGTCACAAAACAGTATAGTTTTCAATGAAAACTAGCAGAAAGCTAATATCCAGATCTCTTTAAATATAAGTGTATTCTTAATTTTCATTTGCTACAGTAAGGCATGACAGACACAGGCTGGATCATGCCACTTGTGAAAACCAGAACACTCCCTGAATTTTTACAGAGCTTTCAGGCATGCCCAAATATTTCTGGCACACCATGAACAGAGTTTGAGAAATTACATAAAATGAAGATGCTTTCAGGAATATCATTTCTGTTCCTCATATTGCACAAGAGCATACAAAATGATGCCACGTATATCCAGCCATAGTTTCTAATGTTGGCAATGCAAAATGAATTTCAGGGGGTTCCTAAACAATATATCTTTAATATATTTCATCAAAATGATGGATATTCATTCACCTGTCAGAGCAACCGAGGTGACATTGGGGTTTGGGGTGAAAGAGAACAGGACAACACCGTGAAAAGCAGAAGATGCAAATACCAAGGCACTGAAAAATAGCAACTGTATTCAGAAGTCCGATCCTACCCTATTTAGCTGACCAATAATAATGAAAGCACAACTGAGCTAGGCACTCTGAGTTCTTGCACACAACTGTCTAAAATTACCTGTTATAAAACCTATTCATTAGTGAACACTGTGTTACAAGAGGGTTTTCAGAAGCTGGCAAACAGTACATTAACTAAAAATGCTTTTCTAATTAGAATTCATAAAATAATTTGTACAGCTCTATTCTCTAATAAATAACAAACCCCATGTTGAAAGGCTTCTTCCCCTCATTCACAATAAAATGAGATATGGTATTTCAGTGCTGTTCTCAATAGGCAGCCATAATAAATATCTACTGAATAAATCACATACTCTTCCACATGTAAAGGCCATTAGTGAACCAAACATTGAGACACCTCTTGACATCATTAACTAAGAACACAGCCACACTCTTCAGCTTTCCATTTGCTTCCCATTTCTTTTTGACCTGTTTAGTATTCGTGAAAACACCCTAAAACTTTCAATAAGATTTTCCAAATTGTCCAGTGATTTAGAATTTCATAGAATAGAATACTATATTATTCAGGTATTTGTCTCCTTTTAAGTAAAAGTTATGACTTCACAGCACAAGAAAAATTTATCCTTGAGGTGGGGTCACAGAAACAACCTACTCAACAAATGTGTTTTGCAGGTCATGGGAAATGCCAGGACCAATTTAAAGAGTATGTAATGGTTGTTAGAAATTGGAGAGTTGCTTGTGCTTGGGTTGATTTTTTTCTTACCCCACAAAATTATTGACAAAATAACAATGACAAAATGACAAAAAAACCCCCGACTGTAGAGAACAAAAAACTAAGAAGTCAGTAGTCACATAGTCAAAGCAAAAAAATCCTCAGGTTTAGAGTATTAGTATGGCCTTAGAAACAGCCAACCCACAGCTGAGAGCAGCTACCCACTGACTCTGCAATGAATAAATGATTAAGCTGCTCCTATTGGTTTTTCCCTGAACTTACCCAAGGCACTGCTAATTTTTTTATCTTTAGTTTAGAAAACAAGAACTCCCCACACCAGGGACTTTGTTTCTTCACAGACATCAGTCTCTACATAAAAGTTCCATAGAAGAAATTTTTTTAAAGCACTTCACAAACAAGGTCTCCATACAAAATACTTACTTCTGCATGTGTGAACAATCCAAACAAGCACAATATCCTCCCTGAGAAAGGAAGAAGAAACCTGCATGCCTTTCCTCCTTTGCAAATTATGCAAGCACCAACACAATCCCCTCAGGACTACTCCAACAGCATGGGTTATGTTGAAGCCACATCAAAAGCCAGAATACATCTCTTCTTCAAATCATGCAGCGCACATTCTGCACACTGTGCTCAATCACAGAAATACAGAAAAATAAGGGTCACTTTCTAGGGTCGCAGCTGACTTAACTATGATTCAGAGAGCTCACTGAGGTCAAAGGGGGGAAAAGACTTGGCATAAATCTCAATAATTCTACTGAGTTATGTGTGAACACAGCTCTTCAGGCAGATTATCTGCCACAACACTGCCTCTCAAGCTCCTCTTGGAGTATACTAAATTCCCTGCTCATAAAATAACCATGAACTATCAGCTGTGATGGTTTAGACCCACATCCTACTACAAGTAACTCAGAGTGCAGGTACCTCTAGGCTGGCTGCTGATCCTTAGCCACAGCAACCCAGGCAGGAGTAATCCATTTGCAATTGTTTATCACCACAACACTGCAGTACTCTCACGTTCAGCTGGAGACAGGAGGAAATAGTCTTCTTTATCCTGTGGGGTTGAAATAAGCAGCTTTTCAGAAAAATAACACAACAGGAGCCCATACCAAGCTACTGCTAATGGAGTGGCTGAAAGGGGTCACAGAAAGGTCCTCCAGATTAAAGAATGGAATGACACTTGTAAGAGAGCCAAGAACAAATCAAAATAAGACAGACAGACTTCTGGCACGGATGAAGCTGCTGGTCAATATTAGAAGGCACAGACAGGACCCCCTCCCTGATGAGAGCCACAATACACAGGTCAATAAGGACAGACTCATAAACTGATGGGAGTGGGGAGAAAGACTTCAACTACTACTCCAGGTCTCAGATGAACACAAGAGTTAGAGGCAGTCTAAAACCTAGGGAACATTAATTTGTGCATCCTCAGACTAATTCCACTGCACATTGGGGCTGGGGAGGAGCATTTCATAGCTCTGCACCCTTCCACAGTATGAGACACATGCCACAGCACTTTGTCCCAGCATTTTAATAAGTGTATGTCACAGCATTCTAACAGGGTATTTCATGCTGCACAACATAGTAATAGGCAGAAGATGTTATTTTGGGAGAATATGATATAACACTGATTTGCATTCACGTGAGAATTCACAAAAATAGAGAAGTATTAATGTGGTAGAAATATGAGGCAGACACTTAGCGCCTTTTGTTTCAAAGCATTTCTTGTAGAACTGTATTTTACCATATTTCCCCAAGATATAAAATGGAATTTTAAGAAATGGTGTTATATAATGGTGATAACATTGCAAAGCAGAACTGCCCTGCCACTTGCTCTAGACCAGACCATGGTGCTTTATCTGTACCTCGGGGGAACTAGTCTGGCAAACTATTTCATTCTGTATCTTTTTGAGCTCTTTTTTACTTCTAAACAACCAACCTTCTGATTTCCTTAATATACAAAAAAAATTAATAAATTCTTCAAAATAGGTACCTACACTATTGCCAATGTCATTAAGGCAAACTGAGCCCTTCCTACACTTCCCCTCACGCTCAGCAAGCTCCCCCCAGCCCTGCTGCCCTTCTCAGTGCCAGGCTTTCCTGAACAGCCACACACAAGCATATGAATGCATAGCATATAAAGACACTAGGGGTAAGTCTTATTTCAAATACAAGCTGTAAGAAAAGAGGCATTAAAAAACAAAATCTTTAGTCTCAACACTGGAAAAAGTCCAAAGGGGTGGTAGCTCAAATAAAAGATTTTTTTCTTAATCTGTGCTGGAAATTGGAAAGAATAACAACCATCTGCTACTTTCAGTTCTCTTGTGGACACTGTATTGAATGATGCAACGTTTTGCCCTTCAGAGCTTCAAAAACAGTGCAGGGATCTGCAGGGGAAGCTGAGAGAAGGAAGGGAAAAACAAGACTGAAGATAGCTCCAAAATCTGAGGCCCAGACAGCTCAGCAAGGGAGCTTGGACCTGCCAAGAAGGCGGTGAAGGGACGCAGCAGGACCCCACCAGAGCCACAGAGCAAACAGCCTGACTGCTCACCAGCTCACTGCAGAGAGCCTTCCTCTGAGCCAGGACTCGGTGGAAAATAATAGCAAGAAGGAGCTCAGGAACAAAAAGACCACTTGGCTCAAGACCATGCTCCAGGCAGAGGGACTCTGCTTCTCCAAAAGCAGCTTGCTGCAGCCCCTCAGCACTGGAAGCAGCTGGCCCCAGTGAGTTCCTGCCTCCTGCCAGCCCCTGGCACTGCCCAGAACCCCTCTGCTGCCTCGAGCTACGCGTTGGTGCTCACTGCCACAGCTGTCCCACATTCCTGCTGCAGGCCAAGCTGAAAGCAAGTTGCACAGTGGAAACCTTTTTCCGCAGCTTTTTTTTTCCAAGCACTGGCACATTCCCATAACGAAGTACCTAAATGCAAACTCCCCTACTATTTATTTCCAACTTCCATCATTTTAACTGCTGTTGATTTGACTCAAACATTTGGGCTTTTGCCCCAAAACATTCACAAAAGTTGTAATAATTCCATTCAGTAAAGCCAAAGAACAAATACTAATAACTTTAGTGTATTTGTATAGATGCATATACATATATATGTATCTGTAATTATGAAAACGTGCCAAGGTTTCACTCAAGTTCCACAATAATCAGACTTCCCAAAATCACCTGAATTTTGATCAAACACAAAAAAACCCCATAGAAACTCATTAAATAATATTTATAAATCATTCCATAGCATCATCCTTGACACTTCAATAGCTAGTTATGATATTCCATAGAAACACTGAAGAAAAATGCTCAAATTAATAGTTATTAAAACTCACTTTAAAACACTACTAAACAAATAAGTTGATTTTACTTAAAGATTTCATTTATTTTGTGAAAAACGTCTATTAAGAACTCACCAGACAATATCCCTATTACGTTTTCAACTTTAGTAATATTTTATTACAATACAAATGGAGTATAAAAAGTTGAAGTCAAAATTCTAATAAACTCATAAGCTTTTAATAAAGAAAAGGTTGTAGAAAACAGCTCACATACCAAACATGAAAATATAACCTTAACAGGTAACAAAAAACATTGTGGTTTTATAAAAATACTCAAGAAATAATACTCCAAAACGCTTTCATGAAACATTCTTGTTTACATCAGACAACTTCATAAAGCACTAAAAAATACATACCATACAACTCCAGAAGTCACTAAGAGCTCCTGTACTCACAGCAAGTGTCCTCAGTAGTTTTGACAAAGCTGTCTCAGCAGCTGCTTACAGAGCCCTCACCTCTCCAGCCCTTAATCCCTCCCACAAGCCAAAACCCCCTTCTCCAAACCCCTACATCATCATCATCATCATCATCATTATTATTATTATTATTATTCTGCAGCTGCTTATATACTCACCCAATTTGTTTCTGTGATTGAAATCAGCAGCAAGCAATTAAGACTAACGATGAACAGGTGATCAGAGTCTCCCATGACCAACGCTCTCATCCACGGCACCTGGGGAAAACAAACAAACAAACAAAAAACCCAAGACCATGCTGGACTCCAGCATCACAAGCCTTTTTTCATGAAGAACCCAGTTTTTGATCAAGGACAACCTTACCTTTATTGTTCAGAAGCTGGAGCTTCACTGACTTTCACAGGGCAACAGGGACTAGCTCACTAAAGCCCAAAGAGCGGCCAACATTTCCCAGCCAGAAGCTGAACAAAGCAGCGGGGCTCCCACAGGACACTGACCCCACGGGCAGCCGGCCATGGCAGCTGTGGGCTGGGCAGCTCCACGTGCTCCAGGGTGCGCTGTCAGACACCTTGGATCAGGTGTCTGTGGCGGGCACTGGCAGCGGGGGTGGCCACTTTGAGCGGAGGCTGGGGCTGATTCCATCCGGCTCCACAACAGTCCCCCAGCTGGGCACTGCTGAGCCCTCAGAGAAAGCTGGTGGTGCCTCTCTGAGAGAAAAAACATTTAAGAAAGGGCAAAATTCTGCGAGGCAGCAAGCACAAAGTGTAAAAAAAAGCCCTGAAACCACCAAGGTCAGAGAAGGAGGGAAAGATGAGAAGGTCCTCCAGGCATCCAAAGGACACAGAGCCCACACAACAGCCCACACTGGAGCAGGTGGAAATGCCCTGAAGGAAACCCTAGCCTGTAGAAAGCCCATGCACAAGCAGGGAGAAGAGTGAGGAAGAAGGAGTAGCAGTTAGGAGCTGTTATGAAGTGACCACCACAACCCCCCCATCCCCTCTACATCACTCACTGTGTTTGTCACCACCTGAATCTAATTTAACTGGCAATAAATTAATTTCCCCCTAACTGAATCAGTTTTTCCTGTGATGGTCATTGGTAATTGATCTGGTTTTTGTCTCAACTTATAAGATTTTTATTTTGCCATCTCACCCTGCCCTGTTGACAAGGAGAGTGAGTGGGCAGCTAGGTGGACATTTGGCTGCACTACACAGTCAACCCACCACACATCTCCAGCCAGCGATCTTGATGACCTGACCTTCCACAGCCTCCACCAGTTTGCAGTAGCTCTGCAGAGCTGAACATTTGCTGAAAACCCCTCCAATGCTATGTGATGCTTATTTCATGCATCCAGGTGCAACACCACAGTGAGGAGGACAGACAGGTAACACTGTCTCCTCCCCTTGACCTGAATCTCCTGTTGGGGTGGTAGGGCAACTACCAGGGCTGCTACAAAAATGGCTGTGTAGTGCTGACAAAGGGGTTGCCTTACAAAATCCTGGCCATCTCTCAGTGGAATTTCAAATACACATCCACAAGCTTCTGTACGTGCCTGCATTTGCCTCAGCCAGTCTTGCATCACGTTGTTTTGGTCACGCAGAAAGCAGGACCAGCCAGTCAATAAAAATCCCAGAGATAGTGTTCAAGGGATAACAATGGAGGAATAACATGAATTTATGAGATTCCAGCATATGCAACTACTACAGCTTGCAGATGGTTTCTAGTGGATATGGGGGAGAATAACATAATCCACAAACATCAGAAGGATATGACACCAGTTAAGAATACCAAACACTTAATACAGGAAGCCTTACAGCCTGAAAAGAAATACTGTCATAGGGCTGGGGTTTGTTTGTTTCTGTCCACATGTACTGTCATCTGTCTGCACAAGCCACAGGAATTCAATACAAAGCAGACTGCCAAGTTCCAGCAGCTTTGGAAACACACACTTCTCTTTCTTCATGCATGGACAATTCATAGAGCTGCACTCAGGATGCTGAGCCAAACTCAGTGTGTCAAGGGGGCAACTGGTTGAAATGACTTCTCAAATTAAATGTTATTCTGGCCATCAAGACACGGATGCTTAGGAAATTAAAAATTTCATTCAAAAATGTATCCATAGCTCTAACTTCAAATGTATCTGGAATCACAGTTTTCAAATTGGACATAAAGAAATACTCAACTATACATATGTCATTCCTCACAAATAGCTGTGTAATACAGCCTAAAAAAAACTTTCAGGAAAGAAGCTACACCACCTTTTCAAGGGTGATAAATTTCTTCTGTTCTTAGAAAGAAATGGTACTCTGGATAGAAGTCTGAGTCAATTCAAAAATTATAAAAGAAGGCAGTGAACACTCATATCCATTGTGCAATAAAAGATAATGGAGCAATCACTGAAAACCCCTACACAGGGGGAATCATCCTGACACAAAGATGCTTTACTAGTTAGTTCAACTATGCTTCAAACCAAAATTATATTTACCCTTCTTCCTGTGGTATTTATTGATATTCTGCACATTGACCCTTTCCTAAACTTTAGCCTTTCCTTGAAAGTACTAGTAGGTCTTATTCAACCCAGTTATCTCCATCTCAGCCATGGGCAAAGACAGCTTGCTTCACTTGATGTCATTCTCATTTATCTTTGCATTCCCATCAGCCCTCAGTAAGGCTCATGGGGCAGCCCCTGGCAAACTGCTCAATCTTTCCTCTTCCTCATGCCAACATTTTAAAGGTTCCCTTTGATCTTAGCTGCAAGTCTAGGATGAATAAACCTCACCAGACCAGCAGAGGCTACAAACACAAATCACAAGTTTTATCATTGCTTCATTGTCCTCAAGGACCCTTGGCATTTTGTGGAGTCTATCTTTACAGGCACTCCTTCAGCTCCAGTTGGTTTATATTTCCAGCCCTGTTCAGTATAACCTCGAATTCTGGCAGAAAATCACGTAAATATAAGTACACTTGTTAAAAAGAAATACATATTTACACACACACAACTTGCTCTCATTCTCATGTTATAAATAACATGTCTTGTCTTCCCTGACTAAAGTAACACACCTTTCAACATCTTTAAAACAAGCCAAATTACAGCCCTGACCCAAATACCCTCTTTTTTAATAGCCAAATTATATTTCTGTTGTGAATGCTTTGCTTAGGTGAAATTATCTTCAATGTAGCTTGCACTATACTTATGAAGTCATGCAGTGGTATTTTTGCCTTATGCTTCTCCAGATACTGAAGCAAGGAGATTAGATGGATAAAGGCATATTTCAGCCTCTAGTGACCTGATTTATACTTGGATACATTATTATTTTTAGCTATACAGACTCATAAGTATTCTGAAAAACCAAATTAGAAACAGATACTAGGTTTAGGAGAAACTAGAAGAAACTTATTGCACCAATATGAGAAATAAAATACCCTAAAATCCAACAGAGCTACCAAAGGAGCATAGGCATTAAAGCAACTGGATATATAGAACTTCTTTACTGCTAAGATTTTACAGTTTTAAAATATAAAAACTTTTCTTCTGTCTTTTTTCATCGATATTCTGCATCTGCCTTCGGCAATTCATATATGCTAAATGCTTCTTTGTGCTCCTAAATTGAAAAGAGCTTAAGAACAATTTTCCTGAGATCTTGATTTCTAATAAATGTGGGGTTATACATAGATGAACTAACCAAGCAGAAGAAGATACTAGGTCTGAAAATAAAGGTGTGAGTGCAGACAAGGTGAAGAGGGGAACCGGGGATGGCAGCAGGGCCCATCCCACGGCACCTGACACAGAGAGCAGGGCAGCTCTGGAGATGGCAGCCAGCTTAAACCAGGATCTTCATCCATCAGGTGGGTTCAAGGTGATGAGGCAAGTCTGAGGCCAGGCTTGGTGGCCAATAGGTCAGACACAGTCTAGAGATTTCCAGACAGACCCACAGTGACATGACAGCCCTACCACCAAGCCAGGAATCCCATGTGTGGGTCAGAGTCCCTGGACAATGACAAACTGCACCTAAGCTGGAGAGCAGCAACCTGGAAGCACTGCTTAAACAGCACTGGTGGCTCAGGGTTGAGTTTAAATCCTGCCCCTGGGGTGGGAGGCCCCAGTAAGGCTGGTCAGGGCTGTTATCAGTGACCCAGGACACTTACAGAAGCTTCCTTGAAATCAGTGGGTTGCTGCCCTGTTGAAGTTTGCAGTTGAACTACAGCTGGTGATGAACAAATTTTAAGACGGTATCAGTGCTCTATTCATCATGGTATCATTACAGGGAAATCACAAAACTAATCTTTAGTGAACAAGGAGCAAATTAAGTTGCTATATCTCTCAGTTTCTCTAAATCCTTTCTCCATGACAATTTAGTAGGGTTTTAGTGTATAGGATTTCCATCCACCCCCTCACCTACCACCACCACCCCTTCCAGTGCTTGTGTGGAGAGAATTTTGCTCAAAGGACAGCACAGCTCTCAGTAAAAAGTAAAAGGGAAAGGAACTGGCTCTTTCTAACAGGACAAGTTTCCATTAAGTTCATTCTACACCACTACTCAATGTGTTTTACAAATCACACAGGTGATTTTCTTATCAAGACTTTTAGAATGCAGCCTAGATTGTGTTCGTGTATAAATGGAAAAAAGAAAAAATCTCACAAGTCATCTCAACCCAAGGAGAATAAATCTGTTCCAGAATCAATGAGGTCTCTACAAAGGCAATTGTTTTACAGCAACCAGAGAACCAATGAAATTCAGAGAAAGTTCCTTCTGGCAGATGTGTCTAATAAACACAGCTCCCATCTATGTTCAGATGGCTGAAGCTGTTTATACAACCCTCCATCCAAGCAATTTCTCCATTACTGTTTTATCTTTTAGTTGTTGTGCTTGGCTGTCAGCAGGGTTTATTTTCAACTAGTTTAAATTTAAAAAAAAAAAAATCCAAAACAAAAAGACAAATGTAACACAGTCACTATTCAATCCATAGTGATTCTTGCGGTGTTTCTAGAAAAGCATGCATTTATAACAGTGCCCCGAGCTATCTCACTGGGCTCAGAGGAGAAAGGTCACCTTCTTATTGAGAGAGTTGCATTTTTTCTGTACCCTGCTGTTGGAGCCATTTGGAGAGACTGCAGATGGTGAGCTACCACAGTAAAGAAAAGAGGAATAATTCCAAAACCTAGTCCAAAACTCTTTTAGCACAAAAAGCCTATCCTTAATCCCTTGCATAGTTTGATTTAATTTGAGCATAACATGGTCTGACCTTTCAAATACCTTTTAAAATTAATTTTCTTCCCATTTCCAACACTTTAATTTCCACAGCAGACAAACTTAGAAGGAGCAGTCTAACCTATACAAGCATTAGCATCACCCAGCTTTTTCAATCTGTAAACTCTGGAACAATTAACTCAGAGTAACAGTTTTTTTCACAGTGGTTTGGAAATGACACAGTGTGCAGAAAGTTTCACAGCTCATCAGTTTTAGAACATTTTCTAAACAAGTGCTTGTAATTTAAGATCAATTTTAATCTAACTCATGCATGTTTTTCTAATGAAGTCAAATAGTGGCATAATAATTTAAAAGATATTTTTAATTCCCTGTTAGGAAACCAGTATCAAATCTAAAACCTCTTAACACATTTCCAACAGTTCTTTCTTTAGTGCTTTTGGCTTAACACCAAAGGCAGATTTTTATTTATCTTCAAAACACTGGTGTGTCTGAAAGCGATGTGTCACAAATGGAAGAAAGATAATTTTAGCTGGATGTGTAAATCAGTTTGTTTTCTGCAAATTTATAGCATTTGTAGAATACATCTGGAAGTTATGCATAGCACTTTTTAATAGACTGCATATTAGCAGCACACTTCTGAGTGAAACTGGCATTTATTCCTGTTTCAATTTCACACTTATTACTTGCCAGTTGTATTTTAGCCTGTCCACACCCCTATCTTGAGTTAGCACAATGCAACCAAATTGTCTGCATGCAAAATTCAGTGCAGTGTTGTCCTAGTTTTAACACATTTGGAGGACAGATGTAACAAATGACTCAGAGATATTCTGAGTAGTGGTAAACAGAAGATAACTGCTAGTGCCTGAACAAAGCCATTATTTCCCTGTTCCCCTATAACTTCATTTAAAAATTAAAATTGGATAATTACTATATGACTCTTTTGTCAATGTCATGAGACATGGTGTTAAGACAATAGCAGGCATTTCTCAAAAACCATGCTAAGACTATTCTTTTCTTGTCAGCTTATGTTCAAAACAACTATGCATTTGAGTTCTCAGTTCTGGAATTTATTAATATCTATGGAAGTCAACAGCACTTGTTTCCATGTGGGTAAAGGAGCCACAAAGCCTATACTTCTGTCTTTTAGAGCATTCCCTGCAAAGTACTTATCCCCTTTAATACCCGTGTGTGATGAGATGTTGAGCCTCTGTTATAAATGGATTCCTGAACGATGCAGACCTGTGATATGGCTTAAACAGCCACATCTGTTGCAGGGATTAAAATCACCCTGCAGCAGCAGTCACACAACATTTGGCTGTGAAATGCTGAGTAACATCAAGAGAAAGCCTCTGAGATGTTGAAAAATAGAGTGGCGGTGCTTGTGAGACAGTGGGGTTTGAGTTGCTGCTAGTGCTGCCCAGCCTTAAATTAGGAGCTGGTCCAAGTTTCAGAAAGGAGTTATGGCTGTAAGTCCTCTTTCTATCCCCCAAGGCAAGGGTTCTGTTGGAATATTTAACTTGCATATTGGAGCAGAGGAGCAAAGATTGTCAGAGCTCCGTGTTTGGCCTTCTAGCATGTCAAACTGAAGAATAGGTGTAAGAAAATAGGAAAAGGCTAAAAAGCAACTGTTAAATGACATAAGTTAAAAAAAAATCTGACTGACCTGGATAAAAATGGCAGTCTTTGCCCCTTAGGCTTGTGCCTCCAGACTAACCTAACGGAGCTGGGGAAGCAAAGTTACAAGGAAGAGATGAGCTAATTGGCATGGCCCTACAAGAATTATGATCAATTAAATCCAAGATGTAATTTACCTGGTTTCAAGTTACCATACAAATCCCAAGTGTAAAGGATTTCCCTGGGACATTAACTTGGGCTCACAAACCTTTCAAGAGACTGGAGGATTCATTACAATGGATTGTTACTTCAGCACTGTGGAATTAACTAGCTCTGTGCAATTAATTATTTCTTTCAAATGTGTCCTAATAAACTGAGCATTCCTTCTGCTATTTGCCTCTTTGCTGCTGCCAGAGTCATAAAAAGCAAGAGCTGGCAACATGGAAGAGAAGAGCAGCTCTGGTACATTTGTTCTCATCACTTTTTTCCTCTTGGTTGCTATGCTAGTGTGTAAGCATAACAGATTAGATTTTGCCATGCAATCTCATGGAAAGAGAAGCTTAAAATTTGATTATAGTTAAAGTCTAGCTTGCTTTCAGAACCCCTGAAGTTTACCTCAGTCTTAAACAGTACTTGGAAATGCACTTGAAGAAACCATGACACGTGTTTATTCTCATCAAGACTTAAGAGAGAAGGCAGGGGAAACTTTGCTACAAAACTCCACAGAGTAAAAAAGCATCTAAAACTATATACAAGGCTTTTGTTCTTTATGTAGCTAGTACTAACCCAAAATTATTCTGAGTCCTAGGAATGACCCAGATTGGCAGTGTGATGTGGTCAGAAAGAGACCAGTGTATCAATCAAAAGAGAAAGGAGAGGTTTGCACAACCACTGAAACTTTCACTTTGTGGCAAATTCGTCATTATGTCTAAAGAATCAGTGCTCTGTTTTTCTTCATCATGGCACACATTATAAGCCTTTACATTGGACACGAGGCCCCCATCACTTATTCTTGCTATTGTTGCAATTCTGTCTCAAAAGGCGCATGCAAACAGGAACACAGGGAGTTTGTCTCAGGCTTACAGTGCAGCCAAGGCTTGCTTTAATCTGTGTCGTATCATAGCAGGCTCCGAGGGACCACTCAACCACTGATATGCTGAATGAGTGGGCTACAGGCTTCTCTGTGCCCTTCCTCATCTCTGATCATGAGCTGAGCTGCAAACTCCAAAGGTATTCCCAGAACACGGCAGTGACTGACAAACTGGCTCAAATCCTAAGAGGCCAGTTCAGATCTGACTGGGTCATTATTAATTTATTAAGTAACAGAGAGTATGTCAAAAGTGTTGGTGGGTGCTGAAGCAGGGCTCCATGTCCTGCTGTTACTGTTAACACTCCCTGTGGCAGAGTGAAACTCTAACAAGAGTTAGCAGCGTTTGCCCTGTCTCCACTGATCTGCTGAGTATTTGTGTCATGTGCTAGGCATTAGCAGGGAATATTTTTAAAAGAAGAGTTATATTACTTACATATTAAACAACAAAAAATCACATTTTCTCTAGCTGCTAGTAATTTTGATTAGGAAAAATAGCTGACCCTCTTACTCCTTGCATAATTAAAGAATCACACTGTTCTTCCTGTGGTTTTTCTTGCTTATGATTTTCCATGGCAATCCATTAAGCATTACAGTATTAACAGGGACCTAAACCACCAAATGTAATCAACACTACTTCTCACATATCAACATTTGTGCTCAGAAAACTGTACATTAAATAGTGGTTTTAGTAAATTATCTGACCTTTCCCTCTCAAGTCCGCACCTCCTAATTGCAACTTCCCTTCTTTTGGTATAAAATATTGGCAAGGTCAAACCCTGCCATAGCACCTGCAAACTTCCTCAAATGGCTCACAGAACTGGCCTATCTACTTGTACAAACCATGACTGCAAATGTGTTTGGATTATCTATTTATTTGGTATTCACGAGGTTTACAGTTCTAGCTTGTAGCCAGGAAAACTGCTTTGATTTTTTTGTAAGTCTCAGAGCAGAAGGCAAATAAAAAATATAATATGTTTACTACCACACACAGTTCTTTAAACTCCTGCTACATTTCCCCTGACAATTCCTTTCCCATCAATCTTCCTGCTCTTGAATATCTCCCTGACATTTTCTGCCATGGCAGCAAAGGACATCTTCTGGTTGACATAATGTAAAATTAATTCTACTAAATGAAGTTCTTCTCTTCTACTTAAAAGCAACTGGACTTCATTCCTGGGTCTGAGAGAAACAAATAACATGAATAAATCACCTTCATGTTCAACATATCATTATTCTGTGGCACTATGGGTAGGAGTGTCTGACTGGAATACCTCCAAGTACCCATCCCATTCTGAAGCACTAAGAGAATATATACAAGGTCTGTAACATTACTGGTTTGCTCCTGGAGTTTGAGCATAACTGAAGCCTTTGGAAACAATTCCAGTCCTACCAATGGATCTGACTGGTCTTCAAGAGTGTAAACAACCACTGGCATCCTCAGCATGTATAAATGCTCTTTGTCTCCTTCTCTGAAAATTGTCTGAGGGGCAGAGATAAAAAGCAAACTGCAGTCTCACTGTCTAGTGCTTTACTCACTGCACCTTAGATCTGTGTCATACCCTGTCCTCATCTGCCCTCTGCATCTCCAGCCCATGGGGACGCTTCTCTCCAGGCATTTCATCAGGAAGATAGCAAAATCTCATTGGGGGTTTGGAAAGTTTTCCTTCTTACACTATGATTAAGTGTCTCTCGTCTCATTTCCAGGTAGTTCAATTTTGGCTGAACAAAGGTTTCTCAAACATAAAGTCTACCACAGGAGCCTGTAACACTATTTTTCTTCCTAAGAAAACCCTGCATAGACAGTTTCATCTAGGGGAAGATTCATTTACTTTGATTAAGAATATTGAAATCTCCCTTTTTTTTTTTCTCCTTCATTTTGTGTCTTCATACCATATTTTAAATACCTGACCTGAATTTCAGTAGAATGCTGGCAGGGCTCCCTGAGGAAGAAGCGGGTATTTCAACCCTGGCCCATCACTGCTTCTGGAATACTAATATATTTTGCTGCATGTATTCCAGTCCATTTGATAATTATATCCACATTATGAGGTGAAAAATGCAGGACATAATGCAGGTACAGCTGGCACATTTGCACTTAAGAAAATATCATTTATACTAGAGTCAAACTCATACCCTGCTGGAATTTCAGCAGCTTTTCCTTCATGAAAAGATTTTAATAGCATTTTTCTATTGGTTCATTTTGTCTCTCCATGACATATGTGAGTAAAGACATAATGTTTTAATAAATGAGAGTGCTGGTTTAAAAGACAGTAGGGGAAGCTGTTGTCTTGATTTAGTTTACAATTTGGAAAGGCTTCAGTAAATGCAGTACAGCAAGTGCTGAAGCAAAATAGATTAAAGAGGAAGCCTTCTCTCCACAGAACACAGAATGACATGTACAGATGTACGCTCACAGCACACAGTAGCAACTACTGGGTAAGGGCAACAGTCTGTTCAGCACCATCTTTGATACAACTTCCTCCCTTTGAAGCTTATAATCTCAATAGGGGACACAGAAGAAAGGATTGTCTCCTGCAGACAGTATCAGTATTTTGGCCTGGTCAGGCAGCAGAGGAAGATTTCTCACCCAGCAGATGGGTGAGAAGTGTGTTTGTCCTGGATGCAGAGTGAAAAGTGCAGGTAAATGTAGCCATGTTCACTGCTCTCCCTGCCACCTGAGAAGGCAAGCTGCAAGCTGCCTGTCTTTTCTCCTCTAAAGAATTTCAAGGAGTCTGCATCAGAAAGAGTCCACAAAGGTCTGCTACTCTGGCAGCTCCATGAAGTAGACTCAGAGGACGTGCCTGGAGGGCAGCAGGCCCATGCTCTCAGCACTGCCACATATCCCTCTGCCAGGTGCAAAGGACAGCCAGGAATTCCCCACAAACTGTCACAGCTTTGGTATTCTGAACAGACAGCCAGAGAAAATTCTGAGAAGCAGCCTCTAGGGATAAGCTGAGTTTTGAAAGTTAAGGGAGAAAGAAATAGTGAGGATCAAGGGTAGGAGAAGGCATTGGAAGGACAACACAACCTGGAACTCAACCATTAAAAAAATAATTAATCGTTAAAAGAAGCAAGACTGCAAAAACCTGTGCAGTGAAGATTTAGGAAGAGCAGAGGAATGGACTTTAAAAAGCATTCTCAGAAATGTGGAAGCAAAAGCATGGGAAGACCTGAGAAAAACCTGAATATTTGTTCCTAGTCTGAAGTAATTTCTTTTAGTGTGACATGTGATGCCACTGAATGCTGACAGGAGGGAGACAATCAAACAGCTTTTCTTTAAGAGTATCTCTCTTCTGTACTACAGCTTCCTTGCAGTGGGAAGCATTTGAACAAGACAAACCAACATGCACAAGTCACTTCTCAGCAGAGCAAATGAACTCACAGTGCCTTATGCACTGGCAGGCTGCTGTGTGTGCTGGAGCTCACTCAGGCATCTCCCTGCTGCACTGCAGCCAGTTTGCTGCTGTAGCATTAGCATAACCCAACTCTGAGAAGCATGAGCCTTTAGAGGTACCTGTACACCTTCAAATC
Source organism: Oriolus oriolus (assembly GCA_013400235.1). Lineage (NCBI taxonomy): Eukaryota > Metazoa > Chordata > Aves > Passeriformes > Corvidae > Oriolus > Oriolus oriolus. Next base: position 731,613 of record VXBT01003167.1, on the reverse strand, counting down.
CAGAAGGCTTTGTCATCTTCCCACTAATCTGTTGTACAGGCTACTTACTGTACTTCATAGGGCCAATCTAGGGGAGCTGAAAAAGCTATTTGTTGTCATAGAAACAGCAGGACTTTGTGCTACTGTGCAGGCTGATATGTGAGGGTATTATTGTCTGGCCTTTTTCCAGGTAACCAGATTGAGAAACACTAAAAAGCTTTAAAAAAAGCTCCTGAAATTTTGCCAAATAATCAGACCTACAGTTCTCACAAACACATTCAAATATTTACTAATTGTTGTGGGAAAATCTGAAAATTCCTGGGTATGGGAAACACTGTTGAAAAAAATATGTTCTTGACCCCAGAAAACAAACAAGCAATAGACATCTTGTAAGGCTGCAGGAAATGTCCAAAAATCTGAAACCAGTTTTGAAGAAGCAGTTAAAACTACAGCCATTGTCTTCAGTTCCCTCCACTTAGCTGAGGCTAATATTTTGAAAGCTTATAGTCAGAGCGGTAATTTAGGTCAATCCTGTCAATACTACAAAAGCAGATATCCCAAGGGCTTACCAGCTGCCAGAGAACACCATTCACTGACCCCCCCTGCCAGGGCAGGTAAGGGGTTTGTGACCTTTCCTTTACTTTCTTTTCTTTGCTGCTGGAGAATAACAGTGCCAGTAAATCACTGAACTGAACGCTGGGAGTGACCCAACCTCCTGGCACCGCAGGTGAACAGCTGTGCTCCCCTGGTAGCTCCAGAGGAAGACAGATTTACACTCAAATTACAGAATCACAGAAGCATTTAGGTTGGAAAAGATGGCTAAAGTCATCGAGTCCAATCCTTGACTGATCACCACCTTGTCAGCTAAACCACAGCCCTAAGTGCCACATCCAGCAGTTTCTTGAATACCTCTGAGGACAGTGACTTCCCCACTTCCCTGGGCTCCCCGTTCCAACGATTAAATCTCACTTTCCATGAAGAAGTTCTTGATTCTCTGGCCACAGAAATACAAGGCATGTGTCTCAGATATAGTTTACTTTAGACAAAAGAAGTCCTTTCAGCAGAGTATCTTTTTTTTTGTTTTTCATACAATTTTTCTTAAAACATCTTTATCTTCCACTTGCAGAACAGTATTTCTTGGTTATGACAGAATGGAAAGAGAAATCTCAGGGTATTGCTAGTTTGTAGAAAAGGTGGAATTTTTAACTATTTGGCTTGGCAAATGAGTGCATATGACTGGGATAGGTAATGCAAATATTTAGCTGTATGCTGGGCACAGGTGGGAGATAGAGAAAGCAGTTTAGATTATAACGGTCTTAATCCATCTGCATAGAAACTTCCCATTCTTACCTCAACAGTCCAATTTTCTCCCCATCTGTTCCAAATAGTTCAAAATCCTGTCCCATTCAGCACAGAAATCACCACCCCCTTGCTGTAAGCCATAAAAAATGATCCAAATGGCCTTATATGTCCTGTGTGGAGAAAAAAAATAGCCCTGTGACTTGCAAACAGCCTGTCTCTGTCATGCAGGTATGACATCATCTGACATCTCTGAGTTAACATGCAGCTGGTCTATTGCCCCATAAAAATATTCTCCATTTTTCTCAACGAAGTAATCTGCTTCTATTACAGAATACATCTTACTCTTCTCCCATTGCCACAGAAACAGTCAGAATGCCTTAGGAATTTCAAATATGCAATTACTAAACTTTCAGCTCTCTCAGGCTGTGAAACTGGATGGATGTGACACTAAATTGAGCCATGAAAAAAATAAAGGAAAATGGCTGGAGGAGCAATTCGTGTGGGAGTGCTTTTCTTAGATTTAATTTCTAATTTTTTGTTGGACAACGGCCTAGGGCTGCAGCCAGCCAAACAGCCTCCTCCTATGCCAGATCCAGCATCTATCCTCTATTCCAGCTTCCTTTTACAGGTTTAGACCCTTCATATTCAACTCAGTTGCCAGCTGAGGAGCAATCTAATGTGATGCAGAAGGGCATTAACCTTTGGGAAAAGACAAGCACGTGAAAGACCAATTTGTCAGTAAAGGGCGACTAATTTACACTGTAAACAGAAACAGAACTGCAAGGTAAATGAAAAGGAAGAAAGCTGCCATTTTCTAGATTGTCCTTACTTCATTGGCTATTCAGACTGTTGCCACTTGTTAGAGTTCAGCAAAAGAGAGGACTGAGAAGCCTTTGGTGATTCTACTTTCGACCTAACCATAGAACACAGAGGCTTTTAGCCTACACTCCTCTTCAATAGCAGCCCTGTGTGACCATCAGCTGTGGCAAATCCAGCCCAAGCACTTTTCCTTTCCCTCCAGATGCTGAATAAGTACCTTTTAAAGGCAAAGAGCATGTGACTAGACACACTAGTTTTTTCCAAGAGAGGAGAGGTCATGACTTGCAAAGCCCATGAGTCTGGGTTATATACTTGATCATCAAAATAATCCACTTGTTGCAAAAGCCTGGGATTATGCAAGCAGGGGAGTGTTGGTTGTTCTGCTGCATCTGTAGTTACTCACACAGACTGCAGCTCTTCACTGGGTGACACCACAACACAGCTGTCTGTCATTGCAATTTGTAGACATTCTGGGGCTAAAAAGAGTAACACCATCATGCAGACAAACACAGAAAAGTCCAGCTGGTTTTGGAATTATCCCTCATTTACTGATATTTATAACAACAGCTATTAACTGACATGATACACTTTTGCTTTGCAAAAAGTCACAGAAGTATTTTACTGTGATGAAATATAGTTTGATCTGGAGTCCCTGGACATCACTTGGAGACATGGAATGCAGTGAAAATACAACCATATTGCATATAAACATTTAAAGAGCTGCAAGTCAAGTATTTTCTTTTTGTGATACACTTAACTTAGTTGGCTAAAACCTGTCCAAAAATTCCGGTTATTTCAAATACACAAAATAATCACCTGGGCATTCTGATACTCACTTAGGTCCTAGAAATTATAGGACGTTCCCTGCAGGACATATGAAGCAAACTGCAATGACATAGTAGAAATCATAGTGCTCCCATTGTATGCATTTGTGCCTCACTTAAATAGGAGAAAATAGCAAATTTGTTCATATGAACACTACTTCACAATATTTTCTCAAAGCTAAAAGCAAACTCTTGACACTTGCATGACAGGAAAATGAAGGTGGTCTGGATACAAGAGACATGGAGTCAGACCGAGACATAAGCACCAGGTATCACTGGGCTGAAGTGAACCTCTGAAATTCCTCTGCATGACAATTGCAGGCTTGTGAAATTCCTGCAGCTACAAATTTTCCTTCTGTCATGTCCTTTCCCTGGCTGGGGAGTCAGTTTTCTGCAGGAAGCAAATGAATTCCATATCAATACTGACATCCTTCCTCTCTCACAGAAGGCACAGATTCTGTGTTGGAAGACACCAGGGCCTGTTATAAGGTCATTCTGGTGAGATATTAAGAAGGCAGGTCAGGAAAGTTGTTTATAACTCACCAAACTGAAATCTGCAGATCCAGAGATTACTCAGATTGTGCTTCAGGAAAGAAGTAATGGGTGTCCAAGGGAGAAGCATATGCTGTGCCTGGGTCATGGGATGAGTGCTGCAGTACCAGCTGGAAGAAATCTGGCAGGAAACTTGAGGATAATCAGAATCTGCAGCTAAGGAAAAATAAAGAGTAGAGTTTGCACAACTGAGAACACTGAGAGTAGATGTAATTTCCCCATCCTTATGTATCATTTATATAATACTAGAAAATTACTAACCAAAGAGGGGAAAACTGGAAAGAAAACAGATGATGTCATGAGATTAATGTTAAAAAAAGGTTAGGAAAAGAATTATTCTAAAGCATCAACTGAGAAGCTGATGTTGCAAATTTTTGCTCCTTTGTCCTTACTTTTATATGAAAAGCTTGTTTTGATTTTACTTCATCTTCTTTTCACAGATTCATTATCTATTTCTGCAATATACGAAACTTGCTGTTCCTGTTTTCACAGTGGAACTTTCCTTTGCAAATATTAGAGAGGTTGGAAAAGGTGTGTTTATCTGCCCTCTGCTGGAAATACAGCACTGGCAGCATTGGCAAAAAAATGGTTCCCTCTCCATAGAGATCAGCTTCATCATGGATTCAGCAGTTACACACCACACGGGTTGGATTTTGTTTAATGTACCTAGTCAAAATAAACTCTTAGTTGTTCAATATTGACTTACTCTTCTCTATACCTGGGATCAAAAAATGGAGTAAATAAAAATACTTTTTATATTTTTTCCTGTGGAAATTAAGGAAATTACACTTTTACAAAACTGTTTAAGTGGAAGTTGAATTATACTGTTAGAAATGGAACTGGTAAAATTTGCATTGCCACATTCACAGGCAGAGGCACTGTGCATACCAGCCACCTCTATGACACTGGGGAACCAAAGGACCTCCTAAAGCACTAAACACATCCAGCCCCATTACTACACTTACCCTTCTTCTGAAGTCATTCCTCCCCATAACTGACCTTATCAGAAAATGTTACTTTTCCTTAAGAATTTGCCTCTTGACTTCAATCCACGACTTAACTTTTTTCTTTTTTTTTTTTTTTTTGAGGTTAGGCTCACACAGGGATTCGAGGATCTGACTGAAACATGTATTTTTCCAGTAGTTTTGCAATAACTTAATAGTTAAAATAATAGCAGTCATAAGAGGGAAGATTTTCTTTCAGTCTTGCAGTTCTACTACTTTTTTTAACCCAGGTCCAGCTGTGCTATCTGTTAGACCAGCATCTTAACCCAGAATTCTAGCTAGCATAGGAAAAAGCATGGTTAGTTAAAGCTGACAGTAACAACCCACTAATTAACATGCAGATTGTATTCTAAAAATCACACAGCTTCTTTTGCCTGCTCTGCATTTAGCTCATCTCCTCCTATAAGCTGATTCAGACCAGCCAAACCTCAAAGAGCACAGATGTTTTTCCAGAAACAACCTTTAGGATTATAAGGCATATATGCAGCACTGCTCTTTGTGCTGCACTCTATATGCATTTGACATTAATTCAGTTAGTCTATGTGGTAGCAGATCTCCAGCATTCAGATGGTGCAGATTATCATCATGAAAAATGGAAAAATACTGCACTGACCATCGTGCAGCACTTCTGGGCTTGGCTTCGCCTAGTGAAAGACTTCATCCTTTGTGCCTTTTTTCTTACTAAATGAAAATTACATCATATTCAAAACTAACACAACTGTCTCCTAATTTTCTTTCTCTACATGATGCTTTGATCTTGCTAGTCTTATATCTATAAAAGAACTTATTTTATAATTTGCTTTCCTCAAGGTAGCATTTCACACACACTCCTCCTGAAGGCTGAGTTGCATCCTATGGATTTCGCTTTCGTAACAAAATTTACACTGCAGAAACATAGGCTGGTAAAGACATTTAAATAAAACATAAGCCTGTCCTCTTCTACCTTTCATGCTGTTATTGTAAATTAATTTTTAATCAGTTCCTACCCCAGATACATCCCCCCTTTAAACATACTCTTATCACATACTGTTAAAAGAATTTCTAAAAGGGCAATTTAAACACAGTGCCAAAGCTGCTCCTTAGCAGCCCTCTAATTCACATTTATCTCTGGTATCAGCTTCAGCCTTGATGCTCTTCCTTTTCACAAGCTGCTAGGTGGGTATTCAACCTGTGCTTTGGATTACAGTCCATTTCTGCCTTGTGAGCTTGCTGAAGGGGATTCTGTATTAAACGGGAGGCTTTCAGAGCTGCGAAGAGCAGTTGGGAATCCATCTACGACACATATTTTAGAAAGTTCCTCCTAATATTTTATGTCTATCAAAACATACAAGTATTTTAAAAATCCAGCTAGCTACACTGCTACAAAGTTGGGTCCTGTTCTGTATGACTGAAGCTCTCTCTTACATAAAAGGAAGGGAAGAGGTGAATGATTCATAATACATAAATTAAAAATTACGAAAGACACAGCTAACACTGCTTAGCAACTGTCTTTCCATTCTAAACTCTATTGTTGCTTCTCATTGCCAGATTTTAGACATTTTGCCTTCATTTACCACTGAGCTGTCTGCATCAGACTAAGGGTTTGGCTTTGGGTTTTTGTTGGGGTTTTTTGTGGGGGAGAGGGGAAGAAGAAGGAAAAAAAAGCAAAAACCCAACCAACTAAAAAAACAAAACAAAACCAAAAACAAACACAAGGGGCCTCAAAACCACCCACTTCTCATCACTGCAAATTTATCTTTCACTGGGAAGTTCTAGCATGTCTGCCTTTGAAATGAGTCCAGCTGAGAAGTATACTATTGTTGGACCTTGTCACCACCAAAACCTGACAAAATCCTTCCCAAATCTTCACCAATGCTAATTCATTAAAAATGCCATGGACTTGAATGGTTGAATTTCCTGAGGAGTCTCTCCCACAAAGCACATTCCAGCACTTCATACCAGGCAATGAAACCATAAAAACACCAGCTACAGACAAGGCTGAAACACCCAGGATGGGATTTCCCAGGAGTCACTTGCCAAAGTAAAGGCTCCCCTGGGGTGCAAGGGGTACTCGGGGCTTTCTGACTTCTGGAGTGTTTGGCTTTACACCTTTAACATTACATCCAGGTAGCCTTTATGAAATAACTGCATGATAACAGTGTAAGACGTATGAAAACGTACGCGCATTTTGCAAAAGCATTCCATATTGTCATTATATTCTCTACCAGGCCAACTTCCACTGTAAAGCTTTAAAGTCTTGCCATAAAAATGAACACTGACAAAATTAAATATTTCAGGTTAACAGCTGTTTCAAAGCATCTAGGGTGAGGCTCAGCAGAGGATTTGGGGTCCAGTGCAGATTTATTCTTTAGAACAAAGATGTGAAATACTTACTATTTATTATAGTAGTACATTTCCAAGCTATTGCCAAGAATGTCTGGGCCAATGAAATGACAGAAACACATAGCAACAGGCATCCGACTTTTGATCTGATTATTTTTGGACCAAGGTGATCATATGAGGTTTTACAGGCTGGATTGCATCCAGGAGGGGAAGGAAGAAAAATTTTAAGTAATCACGACTGAGGCAGAAGCTGTGCCCTTTCAATTCATGATCAGCTGACAAAAACTGATGGCACAGCACAGAACCAAGCATCATTAATCCCAGCCAGTTACTTACCTCCAGTTTATGCCCTGTACTTTAGCTGTTACTGCTGTTCCAAAAGGAAAATGAAATAAACCCCAGAAGGATATGGACTTCTGTAATGGCTTATACAGCTCCAGTTGACACAAGCTCTGTGCAGGATATTTCTAGAGACTTAACATCTTACTGACAAAACTGTAGATGTTATGGATGGATGATATCTGCTAAGCCATCTGTTCTGTTTCCACTGCCAAGGCAAAGCTCTTCCTACTGCATATTTTTTTGACTTTTACAGTAGTTTTAAATACTCTAGTGAGTGGAGCTTCGCCTATTCCCCTGGGGAGTTTGGGCTCACTACTGAATACTTTTCAGTGGCAGAATTTTTTTTCTGGTGTTCAGTCTAAGCTTTCCCTTTTTAATTGCAACCTATGATGTTCCCTGACCTCCGTGTATGTGCCAGTCTCCATGTTTCAGCACCCAGGGAAGAGAAACTGTACACATCAAGGACTGACACATAAATGTTTTTGAAAGACTAAAGAGTGCATAAACAGAGGATCTCAGACAAAATAGCATCTACTCTCCTCCCAGAGAAGGTCAGAACAGCAGAGTCTCAGATTCCTCAGGTATGGGCTATAATTCCTGCAGCATTATTCAACACTTCTAGTAGGTGGAGACAGACAACAGTTTCAAGATACCAACCCTCCTTCATCCATATGAAAGCAGCAGCAACTTATTTCTAGGCCAAAAACTCTGTGGAGGCACAGCAGGCAACCAGCCCCCAGTCCTCTTGGTTGTGGAGAATGGAACAGGAGAGGCTGCAGAGACAGAGGAGAGCTGGATGGAGTCTCCCAGCCATCAGCCAGCCATGTCTCACCACAGATCACAACTGACCCAGTGACTGACACAGTGTCACTTTCCACGGGGTGCTCAGACAGGTTAAAAATCACACCTCAAGTCCAGCATTATTGCCATTCTGTCTGAAACTCTCCAGGTAGCATTTTAGTGTATCCCTTTTGGTTTCAATTGTTACATGTCAACAATCCTCAAATCTGCAGTGCTGACAGAAGGATTTTGTACTGCTGTATATCTGCACTGACTACATTTTGTTCTCCCCAAAACTGATTAAGATCTGACATCTTTAATGCTTTCCCTCACTGCCTTTAGCATCTTCCCCTATGCAGATGTAGTTCTCCAGTGTAAAAGACTTTGTTCTGTAATAAGTTAGCAACAAGACCTTTTACATTTAATCAGCCTCCTACATCCTTGCTAATTTGTAGATTAGGTAACTGAGGTTAATCATTACAAGATTCAGTGTCTGGTTTTGTCCTGGTTTTAGTAAGAGTAGCAAAACTCTTCTATGTATTTAAATCTCATTGAACTTGTATACCTAAGTAACATTTAAAACCAACTTGTTGATAATTGATAACTTTTCTACATAGCCTAAGCTTGGGCATTTTTGTGCTTTGTTTTGTTTGTTTTGTTTTGTTTTCTCCTAGAAGATGAAGCTGACAATGTAATTTCAGATAATTTCATTACAAATTGCCACTTTCACTATTTCTCACTGTTTCCAGTGGGAACATTACTTGTTTTCAAGTCAGACAGTGGCCCATAGCAATACTGAGAAATATCATTAACAGAGGCATAAAGTTGATGCATGTATTTTTAGAAGTTTAGTACTGCATCTAGGTACCATATACAGATTCTCCACAAAAAAATCCTAGGAATCTGCGGCAGTTACTGTCTGCAGTGAGATTCCGTAAGATTCAGTGGCACATTCTGGCTAATCTAGAAATAGATTTGCAGTCCCAGCCCCACAGGTCATTTATAAAAACTATTGTCTCAACATTTCTATTGCCTTACAAACAAAAATCTGGTAACAGCATCCTCTCTTCTGTTCACATCTCCATCTTTTTCTGACTAAATCAGAACAGTCAGAACAATAGAAATGTTAAATACCACTGAGTCTAAAAAGTTCTCCTACAAACAACGACATTTTATGACCTACTTTAGATATCTAATTTTAAATCCTTTCCCAGCATACATTTGATTTTGAATCACACTTCTGTCTTTACCAAAATATCGCACGGGACCACGTCGTTGAGCTAAGAAGTTCCTTGCGTGCAGCACGGGTAGCCCTGGATTTCGGGGAGCGGGAGGAGGAGAAGCGCCCATCCCGCGGCGGGGCACGGCCGCAGCTCCCGCCGCCGCCGGCAGGTGTCGGTCGCGCNACGGCAAGGGTTTGTTGGAGGCACTCTGACTAAAGCACCCAAGCCCTGCAAGCGATATTAACTCGGAAGTGAACTAATTAATCACTTGCTACCTGATTACACATTACCTAATCACAGGCTCAACGGCTGACTCTTCTTTTTTGTCTGGGTATGTAGGTTGGCATCTAAGTAAGGTCAAACTAAGCACTGCTTCTAGACAGAACACAGGAGGAGGGGGATGATAAACCAGGAGTGCAACAGAAATGGGGAAAGGTCTGTTGACAGCTGTTCCAGGCTCATGGGAAAATTGACAACTGGGGTAGGACCATTTTCCCCCCTCTAGGATGGCACTGCACTTCCCTTCTATATTCCCCCAAATCAATGCTGTAAGCATCCCCTCCTGGCAGCTCTCTTCCACCCTACAAAGTGAGCAGTTTTTAAGGGAAAATGAGAAGCAGGTAAGACTAGAAGAAGCAGGGGATGAACACAGGCAAGTGGTGAAGGTGGGACAGGAAGATCCTGGAGCAGTGGGATTTCCTGGCGCTGTCACTATTGCTGAATCCTGGAGAAGCCCTCTCCATCACCTGGTTGCTGTTGGAATACTGAGATGTCAGAAGGCCATAACAAAGGTAAGGGTAGTAGAAATTATTGCATTGGGCAGGACCAGAACACACATCTACGGGAAAACGCATTCTATTGCCCTTAGCAGTCACAGAGGAACCTGGGCTTAAATTACATTTTGGGGCAGAAAACAATGAAAACAGCAGAAGTTCCTGTTTGCTAAGTTGTCATACGCTAAGTTGATTGCAATATTTACAGGTAACAGGCTGCAAGCAAAGTACCAAATGAGAGAAAATTCATTCCTATCAGCACAGAATTCCATGAGTTTTCACTAGCAAGTACCAAGAAGAACCAGACAACCATTTCAGAGAGCATCTGTAGACAAATCCAAAGGCAGGAAGGAACATTTCTCCTGCTTTTATTAGAAAACTGTCCCCATTAGTGGCCAGTATTTCTTATTCATCTGAGCTGACAATTACAACAGCTTTTGATAGGCTGATGACAAAGTCTGCTGCATTTGGAACAATCCTGTGTGCTCTCTTCACTAGTGTTTGTTAAAAAGGGGTGTTCTCATTAATTTTAAATGACATTTTTAAAACTAGTAATATGATGTATTCACATAGACATTGTTATTTGCTGTGCATGTTGCTTTCTGTTCAAAGCTCGAAGACCTTTTAGTTTATTCTTAAAAAATTTATATGCATGCTCACATCAAGTATTATTCAATTAAAGAGTCCAGAGGGAAAAAATAAAAATCACTAGAGGTATAGAAAAAAATTGCCTTTGAGGAATGATTACTTTCATAAGTTAGTCTAAAGACTAAGAGAATGAGGTGGCAGCCTGCCAGATTTTAAATACATAAAAATTTTACACAACTGCAAATGGAAGACTAACCTCTATAGGCAAAGTAGATGGAATAAGAAGTGATGGGCTGAAACAGTAAAAAGAGAATTTTAGGGATTTTAGTGGTAAGGGTAGCAAAGTTCTAGGATAGATGGCCTAAAGAACCTGCAAGTCTTCACCCACAAAGATAATTAAAACAAGTTAAAAATGTCTCTAGGATGACCTTCTATACTCATTATGGTTAAAGGTATGACAATATATTAGATTACTTTTCTGTCATCTTTTCTGTTACATGAATTTATGCAACGCTAAGATTTTGTGGTATTGCAAGTTTCATAATGTACAGGTTTGTCGATCATGTTGACTGATCCCTAATGGAATGCACAACAGTGTTTCCCCTGTGTCCAGTCGTACTATAACCCCATGGGAATGCTCACTTCTCATGGACTTTTGCTATTTCTCCTTCTATGCCTGGCAGAATCAGGAAAGGCAGAGGCAGGTTCCAAAAACTGAAAGAAAAATAGTAACCAGGTTCCAGGAGTCACCTATGTTTAACAATGAGCAAAACCAAAACAGACCCAGAAGGGGTTCATCTTCCCCACAACCTGAGTTTCAAACAGAGATGCACATTCTGAGAGTTTACAGAAAAATAAATGTATTTAAGTGGATAATCCCATCATTCTTATGATGTGTGAAGGTTTGAGACAGAAGAGCTCTATCTGGCACAGACAGGGACAGATCCTTGGCCCACAGGAAAATCACCTCCTAAACTAGTGGTTAACTGTTTAATCTCCAATGAGGTGGGAGTTGTGAGCAACCTGAACTTACCTTTTGTTTGTTTTATGGTTTTTTTGATTTAGAGCAAGTTAACTGAGATAGCAGAGACTGAGTTAGCTCACGACTCAATTGTTAAACACCAGCCTTTTCAGAGCAAGGAGCCCAACATTTGCAGTGCTTGATCCGCACCGTAAATTGCGACAAATATTGTTTCACAAAATACCTCTATGCCTATGACATGAGTTCCATTTCATACAAAGAAATAGACCCTTGCACAGCTGCCATTCACTTGTTTTGCTCTATTCTGGATTCTCAAGAATGAGCAAAAAAACTGTTTATTTTTTGCTGATGCAGGCTGTCTGAGTTTGCTTAACCACACATTCAACTATGCCTGGCAGGGTGGGGCTGAAGTTTGGTTTTTCTAAACATCTCAGATTGTCGTTCTGAAACTCACAGGCGTGATCAACTTTGCCGGATTTCCCTTTCATGCTGGAGAGCAAAAACGCAGACAGCATGCAAGGAGCAGCAGAGGAAAAAATAATAACTGCAGCAATCATTCATTTTTCACAACAGTTCCAACACCACTTCCATCCAAACTCATGGGAAATCTTTCACTGACATCAAGAGTCCAAAGTGTGACCCAGAGACAGTGCCAATGTGTTAGGCTGTGGCCACTGAGAGCGTCAGATGCAGACCTTGTCTAAGTGGGCTGAACTTTCATCAACTTTGATGAAACTTCCACCACCTAGTACCAAGAACAAATTCGATCTGAGTGTAGTCTCTGCATTAAATGAGTATCATCCCTGCACTACTCTTGCAGTGTCCTTTCTGTTTCATGATGCTTTCCATAGTCCCATTGCTAATTAACTGTTGTGTAATAACAAAGACTAAACAAAAGTGCCTTTTAGAGACCAATCAGCAGAGTCCTGTGACAGTCCTTGCGAACAAGGAATAATGGGATGACACCTGAGCTGCTTTAAAAAACAAAACCAAACCAAACCAAACCAACAAAATAAAACACTTAAGAAAAGCAAGACAAAAATGATGAACTTTCATCCTTGTCCAGAAAAGACAAGTAAACAGTCTAATTTCAACTTCCCTAGAACTTTACATATAAAAGCTTGCTTTTGAAATTCACAGAGAAACCACAAACGGAACTGTAGTAATGCCTCTGCAATCAAAACAGCTTTGCGTACATCTGCATGCCTGGGGGCAGATAAATTAGAGTATCTAGGGCTGGAAGGATGAAAGACAAATCAAGTCCAGACAGCAGCTAGCCATGTTAGCACTGCTGAAACTTGTAAGCCACAGAAAATATGGTACATTAGCTTAGGTTGCCTTGTGGTTACCCAGCTTTACAGCATTCAGGCTCAGCTGACCAGGTCAAAGCACAGAGGAGACGTGTCTGCACTTGACGTACCTTCCATGTGAAAGGTAAATTAAATTCAAACACAAACCTCCAGAAACATGTAGCTACAAATGGAAAGAAGAAGGGCAGCCTGTTCTTCTGGTCTTCTTTTGCTTTTCATCTAACTTACTCTTCAAACTTCACCTTTGCGAACTAATAAATTCACCAGATACTGCAGCAGTGTTTTAGAGATTGCTGGGATCAAGGCAGACAAAAGTCCAAGCCTCTTTCCTAAATCACTCTCCAGATCAAGCTCATTTAACTGAAATGCAAACGCAGACACAGCCACTCAGAACGAGGAGTCAAAGGCAAATGACAGTGTTTACATTCTCCTCTCAAATATCATCAGCGACAGAAGCTGCTGTACCTCAACCACAACTAGTCAAACAGGCCAGACATTTCTTTGTAATAGACACAGCAGTAACATACAATCTGTGTGAGAGTGACTGCACCCCTGAGTATCATCCTGACAGCATGAGAAATCTGCTCAGGGATCCCTTATGAATTATGTTTGTGACCATCTCTGTTAGACCAAAATTTTATTTAATTTGCAGGACTTATTTATCCTCCACAACCTCCGCCTTTGTCTAAAATTCCAAGTCTAACAGCAGGGCTAATGGCAGAGTACAAAAAACCTCTAGGGGCAGTCAATTTACACAGTATTTCCAGGCCAGCATGCCCATGAGCCAAAGACGGTCACAATCAGAAGCACAGCCACCCTAGAAGAGAACTGAGCAGAAACTCAGTACATGTTGGTTTCCCTCTTCATGTAAGGAGTTCATTTTTTGACATCTTCTCCCCACCTATAACCCAACAAAATGTAGGGATTACAGTGTTGCCTGAATGTGCAAGTTTTTCAAGCTTTTTAAATGTCATAAAGACTCAGAACATGTTCGAGTTTTAATTATATTACTTCCAAAACCCTGGCACACGTGGACCTGCTTGATGTACTCAAGCAATGCTCACAGAGGACAAGCTTTTTTCAGTTCCCTAACTCTGAATAGGAGGTCTCATGCACGGAATTATATCAGTGAGAATCCTGCTTCTGATTTGTGGGAAGCCTTCCACTTTCGGTTTCATTAAATTATTGCCAAATTCTGATCACAATCAGGAAACACAGTTAAGGCATCTCAGCTGATTGATGGAAGGAGGGAGAACTCATGTTGGTGAGTTCTGACTGCCATTATTTTGAAGTCAATATTGTTTCTTTCCTGACTCATTGTATTATAACAATGACATTGACTTAGAAGGGAAGGAGCAGTTTTATTATGTTGATTTCCTATAACAGAAAGAGAGTAGTGGCCACACACAAGGCTGAGGCTGCAAGTGGCACAAAATGCCTTTACAGCTAAAAATGCTTTACTATTTGTTGCACTTTGCTCTGAAGACAAGTGTAGATCAGAGCCATATTAGCCTCATTTCATGCAGAGACACGGTCAAACAGGACAGAAAGCATGACTTCTAGGAATACTTACACTTTCTCCAGTGTACCTGCATGACTTTGTTTGTTTGAAGTCCTTTCTATCCCTACAAATAAATGCTCTGATTAAAGGAACCAGTCCCAAAGAAACTTTTTCAAGAAGGAAGATCAAAACAATGGTTATTTTATCAACGAGGTATCTGCATAAATGCACACAAGATCAACAAAGGCCAGTGTGAAAGCTGCTTGATAACCTGGGAGAGAAAGCTGGGTCCTCACCCTGAGCAAGCATTAATTTGTATCATAATTCCCAAGGTGTCAGGCTGGGGTGGTACCAACCTGTTCTGTGTCTTGTGTCTTCAGTAACCTGCTCCCAGAAGGCTGCCCACAGGTGGATCAAGATAACACTCGGGTAAGTTTAAAGGACCACAGTAAAGGCAAAACTGAAATAAACACTTTGTCTATGATCTGTGCCTCACCTTTTGCACGTGTGCTCAATGAATTTTGTAATTAAACTCCAGCTACCAAGACTTCATTAGTCTGGGCTTTAATTTCAAATAGCAGCAGCTATTCTGCCTGCACTTAAGCAGGGGAATTGTCTTGTAGCCACAAATACTTACACGAGCACACAAAACACACCACAACTACTGTAAATCTACACCGCTCCCACACAAACACCACAGCCCCCCATAGTGTGAGGGGACAAATCAAACTAGACCGGAGGTCTTCCTTCCTCTTGGATAGGACGCCCGAGACACCCTTCCCTGCCTCACCGAGGCTCCCTGCGCTGGGCCTCAGCCCTGTCCGCCCCCCCTCACGGCCCCCGGCCCGCGGGTTCCCCCCCACTGCCCCGCGCCCCGGGGGAGGGAACGGCGCCCACGCGGAGCTACACCCGGGCCGGCGGGGCTGGGGGCCCTCCTGGGCACGGCCTCGGCCCTACCGCCTCCCACAGCCGGCGGCTGAGCTGCTGCTGCTTCAGCCAAGTGAAAATAAAAATCCAACTTCCAGCAAAAATCTTTTCACAAACAATCCTAGACCGGCAATACACTTTTTTTTTT
>VXBT01003167.1:705319-716222 GCA_013400235.1 Oriolus oriolus | reverse complement strand
TTTTTTGGGGGGGGGGGGTGGAGAAAAAAGAGAAGAAGAGAAGGAAAAGAGAAGGATCAGAGAAAAGACGTCTGGTTGCTTTCACACTGCCTCAAAGCTCCCCCTCGCTGGCAGGAGGAGAGGCTGCCCGGGGGGCTGGAGGTGTCCAAGGCAGGGGGTCCCTCGCTCCGCCTGAGGGGCGCGGGCTCGGCAGGACCGCTCACCATGCCGCAAAGGCTGCTCTGAAGGGGGTGATTTGGTGCTCCTGTGAAATACTCTGCAGTAAATAGACTTGTGTAAGTATTTAAGCACCAACGAAAACATTGTCTCTGAGAAAGCCGGGCCGGCTTTACAGCTGCCGCGCTTGGCTTCTCAGCTTTTGGGCTTGTGCTTAACACCCGCTGCCTGACCCGGCGCTGGCGGAGCCGGGCGGCGTTTCTCGCTCACTGAGGCGCTGCCGAAACCTTTCGAGGGCTGAGAGGCGCGGGGGCTGCAGCTGCAGCAGCGCGCCCGCAGCCCGGGGCAGCCTTTAACTCCTGCGAGACCCTTTAAACTTCTCCCCGTCACAGCACACGCTTTTTGTTCGTGTGCTTATCACCAAGATAAAAGCGACTTTCAGTGCTTTTTCAGTCTGTTCGGGTTGGTTTGTCCCGTCGGTTCGGGGGTGACTGCGGTTCCCCCGCTGTGGCTCGGGGCTCCCCGCGGCCCCCGACAGCGCCGGGAAGGGCCGGGGAAGGGAAACGCGGCGCAGGAAGCGCCGGGCCGGGCCGGCAGGAAAACCGTGGGGAGCGGAGGAACAGCACGCAGGAAGGGGCCCGGGGGTGAGCGGGAACCGTCTCAGTGGCCTCGAAAAGGGCCCGGGGAGGAAGGGAGGGTCATGTTCGCCTCCGAACGTGGCCCTCGGAGCTGCTGCTGGCCTTTCTGAGGGCTGGGAGCCGCCGTTCCCGGCCCCGGGCGATGTGTTCGGAGCTGGGGGGCGGCGGGCTGTGACTGCGGGTGCCGCAGGAAAGAGCCCGTGCTCAAGTGCAGGAGGTGTGCTTCTTAAAAGAAATAAAATAACAATAAAAACCAACCACCCTTAATTATATTCAGAAATACTGAGGTACTTTGAATCTTCAAACATCAAAATACTTTGAAAATACTTTAAAATACTTTACATGTTTTAACTGGTTCTGGTTTCTATAGACAGACCCTGCTTTTTGTCTGGAGCTTTAAAAAGTTTTTTAAAGCTGGAGTTTAAAAAGTTCTTTCTGTACCACCCAGCATACTTCCATAGCGTAGCTGCTGGGCTGAGTATTGTGTTTCCCCATTCTCGCCGATGTGGTGAGAAAAGGCTTTGCTCACTGAGCCTTTTATGTTAGTTCATCCTATTAAAGCGCCTTGCTTTGTTGTCCTCTGAACCCTCTTTAATGCCTCTGCTTTTTTCAGCAAGTTTAGTGAAAAGAAGAACTTCAGCCTGTATCATTAAAGAGTTCTGACTAGAGCCACATTCACTGATGAACTATTTCAAGTTGAAATAGTCACTGTTCCTCCACTATCACCTTAGCTGTGCAAACAAGTTCTCTCCCTCACACCTATGTTATTGGAAGAATAAAATTCAAATATTTTTGCGTGGGAAATGGACAGTCTCTGAGATGAAGGTTAATCTGAAAGCTTTCTTCAACATTTGCAATATGACATATAAAAACTGTTAGAGAGCTGATAAAATGCAAAATGTGTTGAATTTCTGAGAACAGCAGGAAAAAAAAAAAGTTGTTACACTTTTTGGAACAGAGTTGTAGGCTGCTTTGAAGTAATGTGTCTATGCCAACCTAAAGCATTTGTTCAAAAGGTGCATGGATCATATAACCAGGATCAGAGAGAGAAAATATGCACTAGCTGCAAGCATTTTCTTATCTTATGCCTAAACCAGCAGAAGAAGTGGGAGTTGTGATGGAAATAAAAAACATATAAAAGTGCCTGGTGTTTGGGAAATGGCTTACATGGATTCCTTGTGCAACAGGCATCAAAGTGGTCACCAGATTAGCAGAAATCGTTAGACCATAGTTGTGTCTTGGCTGAAAGCAAGAAAGATAATGCAGGCTGTGGCGAGTTGTTTTTCAGCACTTCATCAGAATGTGTTTTCCAGCTAACATCTCGATCCTTCTTCCAAACACGAGGACAGAGTTGCACATGTTGGTAGAAATTATTTTTTTTTCTTCCACCTTAGAGTAACTGATACAGCAGCATCCAGCTCATCAAAGCACAAGGAAATACTGCAAGTAGCTGGGTAATAACTGACCTGGCAAACTCTCCCCCTTATTCAACATGACTCGGATACCAGCTCTTTGAACAGTACCACAAAATTCAAAGTATTCACTTGTAAACACCCCTGTGTGTCTGTTACACGTATCTCTATGTGGGAGGGTTCAGGACACCTTGCCCAGAGTTGCTCAGGAAAGAACTACAGATCTAAGGATAGAGTTCACAAGTGAAAATCCTCAAAATCCTCAGCTTTGTGTCTGCATTACCACAGAGGATTCCTTCATTTCAAGTGGAAAATATCACACTGTAGTTTAGCTCCCTCCCCCAGCAATCCCAAGTTGTCCCTGAAACCTGTTCTCCCATATACTCTCAATCACAATCTTACGCCAAATACAATTTTTACATCATGAGAATTTTTATTGCACATTCTATGTAACCATATAAATTCTATTTCTATCGTTTAAAGCAATTCCCATCCTCACCTTCACATTATTCAGCTCTAGCTGCTCAGTGTGGGCAAGAATCTGAGACAGTATTCCAGCAATTTACACCCCTATCCTGCTAAATCAAGAAGTCTTGGCTTATGCCAAGTGTTTCTGTGTTTGAGAGCAAAACTACCTTTAGCAGACAGCTCAGGTCAGGACCGGTAAGTGTCAGCTGTGGTTCACACCAGATTTTTCCCAGGTAGTGAAACAGTTTTCATCCATGATTTCACAAAGCCCAGCAGATAATTTTAACCCAGTATTTATTCGGTGCTTTCCCTTTGGCCTGTGTTTTCCAAACGTCCATTTGTTTTCAAAGTTGTGCATTCGGTATTTTAATCCTACTTTTAGCTGAGTAGAGTGATTCTGAATAAACACTGCAATTGCTACAGACACATCTTAATATTTAATGTGGCTTGGGTCACACACGTTTCTGACAAGCCATTTTTATGTACAGTTATTGTACCGTGCACCTAAAAATGGGTCTTCTCCAAGCAATCATTCACAAAAGCTCAAAATAAATATTAGCCTTTGCACCAGGTTCCCATTATCCGACTGCTACCCCGGGCTCAGTGGAAGGTTCACAGAGGGTTGACAGAGCTTTGTGAGCTCTGCTTTATTAGGACTTTTCTATGCCGGAGCATTCCCGGGTGTGGCTGATGGGATTTCCTGCCTTTTTGTCTCATGAAGGTAGCACGGAAACTCCAAGTGCAAGGAAACACTTCCCGCTTTGCTCCCGTGTAGGGTTTTTTCAGCAGAGTAAGAGATCTGGCAGTACAGAATGGGCTTGGGGAGCTCTAATAATTTCATTTTCAAAAGAAAAAAACCCAACAAAACAGTATAGGGAATTACTGAAATACAATAGATGTTTTCCTGGCAAACTTCAGAACCTTGGGGAATTTCCAGCATTTCAGAGCTGAGCAGGTTACATAGCTCTGGTTTGCATATCCGTATTTTTGAATGCTTTGTCAGTTTTACCCTTTTTACAGCATCTGATGATGCCTCAGCCCATACAAAATGCAACAAGTATTGAGATCTTCCAGGCCAGATTAGGAATTACGAAATGTTACAGTTGGGCAATCTCTGTATTTCTTAGGTGACAGAGTAAGAAAAGGATGGATAACAGTACTTTTACACCTTTCTGTTCCCTAGTTTGAGTCCTGGCAGCCTGTGGTGTACAGCAAGCCCAGGGGTAGTTCCTGGTGAGCAGTCTGGGGGGCATCCTGGCTACAGCCCCTCTCTTGCTCAATATACACCCTGCTATACCTGGCTCTCATGCAGGAATACCTAGGGAGGGAGTTGGCCAGAGAAGTAACAGACAGATTTTATGATAATTTTCTATCCCTGTTCTATTCCTTGCACTGGAAGAACAGCTAGGAAAAAGAATAAATATCAAAGGACCAGGTTGCTCCAAATAATTCAGGCCATTCTCTTTCACACAGACATTTGGTACAATGCACCTTTTCAGTTCTCAGTTCATTCTCTCTGCCTGTTTGTCACACGGCCATCACCAGGACAAAGCTGCATGCTCCTTCCCTGCACACAGAAGGCAGGCCAGGACTTGGAAGGGTGCTTTCTACACTGTGGTCTCAAAACTGCGCTGTACCTCTGACCTAATCTGCTGGTGTGTGGGAATGCGTGGCCATGGCTGAGGAGCTGCAGGGTTCCCCACAAGGAGCAGGACAAAATGGCCTTTTTTATTTTTTTCACAGCAGGAACCCTTACTGTTATTAATGTTATTATTTTATTACAGTTATTGTTGCCTGTCCGAATCTTGTCTACATGCATGGATGTGGCGTGTCTGTGGAGGAAGGAGATTTCAGTCATCGTGACCAGGAGTGTAGGAAATGCTTCCTATGGCCCAGTGCCACACTCTGGTGCGTGCATATCTTTTAATGCGTGAATTACGTAGGGCTTTGAGTTCCCTCCCAGAACTGGGCTCCCGTCACACACCTCCATAGGGGAAGTCATTTTCCACACAGACCTTAGATGAGATGGATAAGAAAGGGATACAGAAACATCAGCAAAGGGAAGTGACTCACCTGTGTGCTATCAGCTCCCAGTGCAGAAACAGGGTGGTAGTCACAAGGGGTCAGTGGCACAATCTGTAATGACACAGCTCAGCCCTTGTCACAGCATCTCAGATGTGTGGGGCAAACAACCTTAATGCCTGTAAGGCTTCAGGAGCAGAAGGGCCCCAGTCCCTTGGATAAAAACGCCCCTACAAATTCAGATGTGCCTGTGCACTGCCTCATCCCCACACATTGCCTCTACTTACTCACTGGTAGCACAAGGGTTTAGCTTGGATTTTCATGGTTTGTACATTTTTGGTGTTCTGCACAGAAGTGACTTTATCCCTGGGACAAAGCAGTGCTTTCTCTCATGACTGTCAGCACCCAGGGTAAACCATCCCTCCCCAAATGAAGGCCTGAGCCAAGAGACACTTTATCTTGTGCACAAATACAGATTTGACGTTTTTTCCAGCCTTGCTCAGGTCACTAACTAAAAGGCTAGGAAGTGAGCACACATGAAATCATTCCTTCCGTACAGGCAGACAGATGGAGAGAAATTCCAGCCTGTTTCCACTCTTTTGTCTTCAGGGCATTTTTGGAATTTCCTTCAGGAAGTGAGGTTATGACCCAGAGCCTTCCTCGGTGAGTAGGCTCTCATTTCCCACAGTAAACCCTGCACAGCGATGACATATAGTACGAGAAGGTGAGGTTTATCTTCCCACTCCAACTGCATCCTGTATGAGCTCCATGGAACTTAAAAGTAATACTGAGAGGGAACAGCCACGAGAAAGGAAATGGAAGTCAAACCTTTGGAAGAAGTAACGCGGTATCCATTCAACTACACTGCCATGGTCTTCGCTGGCAGACCCAACGGAGCTGCAGCTCTTGCGCAGTTGAGGCCATCATGCTGTGTTTCGTAAACTTCCTTGACGTTTGCGATAAGCTAAGAATTGAACTTACGAATTATATTGGTGATGCAAGTGAATTACTTCACTTTTCTACTCTAGGCAGTCATGGTAACACTGGCAGGCATCTGGTTTTCCTTCTGTTTGTACTTCACTGGCTGTCAGAGGATTGCTATTGTAGAGATTCTTCTAGTGGCATTTCAGCCATACAGCACATGCTGACAAAAATGTTACAGTTTAAAATTCATTTTGTATGTTACATGATCCTGTGACATTACATGTTATGTCCTCACAGAATTGACTTAATCCCAGCATGTACTAAAATCAAGGAATTCTTTCACTGACTTCTGTCAACAGGAAACCACACCTGGCTTGAAACCACCACAATAGTACAAAACTGCTAGTTATCTGATAATAGAATCATTTAAAAAATCAGTTTATTAATGTTTAGAAGTCAATAAAGCTATGTGCAAATTGAACAATAAAAGTCAGAAACATTTTAAATACTATTTTTTAAACCAGAAAAAAAAACCCCAACAGTTTAATTGCACTGGAAATTTTACTACAAAGGCAATACATTTTCTTTACAAAACACCAGTCCTAGGAGCTGCTGATGACTGTAGATCAGTCAATTGCTCTCAGCAATCCCAGATATACCACTTTCGTTGTAGTAATACTCTAGGCGCATGAAGACTCCTGTATCTTATTTACATTGTACACATTCAACTCCATTAGCACAGGTTAGAAAAACAGAAGTAAAAATGATGCTGTAAAACAAATACATTCAATTTAATGACAGGTACTTCTTCCATGATAAAATACAGACATCTTTGCTGAAATTATAAACATCAATAAAATGTGCCAAAATGTATTGCATTTTGTTATGGAAGTGCATTTATCTATAGTCATTTCACTTCAGCTTTCTTTTTATTTTTTCTGAAACCAAACGTACTCTTTTCTGATTTTCCAACTGATCCTTACTTTTGGAAAGACTGTGAACCTGACACTGAAATACCCCTTCAGTTTTTAGCTCTTCTTACTTAGGCAAAAATCCCACTGTTGCCAATAGTATTTTTTACTATTATGTAGACTTTCAGTCATATTGAAGAGAAATGATGTTTAATTCTACCTTGCATTTTTCATGATAATGCAGTTTATTTAATGCTATAGAATAAAAAGGCAATCAAAATACGGGGCCAAATGCCATTCTGAGCTACTCCATTAAATCTGACACAGCCAATGGAATTGTACAGGTGAAAGTAACTGCAGAATCTAGCTCATGGTCTTCAAATGTAATACAGACTGACAGCAAAAATTCACAGCTATGATCTTACTAAGTAAAACCCCAAGAGCTTTGGACTCTGCAAATAAAACCTTAAGACTTAACTAAAAGCTCTGCAAAATTATGCCAATTATGGTTGTATGTGGTCTAAGTTATGTTTGTGTGATCTCTTTCCATGTTATGTGCTAAACAAACACACTTCTTACCAACGATACCAGGGCCACCACTAAATTCAGTACAGAAAGATCTTTGTGTCAGTGGTTTGCTGTGAAGAGAAAAAACTTCACATTCTTCTCACAGGGGGAAAAAAAAAAAAGATTCATTCTCCCTTTCCCTCCTCCCCCTCTCTCTTTCTCTCACACACACCAGGCATCATTTCACCAAGGCATCAGTCTTTCAGAGTTACTAAGGAGATTTCAGGATATGAATGCGCCTGACAATCCTGAGCTGCCTCAGTGCAAAGACAAAACATGCTCCAGGGAAAAAGATTTTCAAGCCAGAACAGTCTGTCCCATTTCTTGAACTCCAGCCTCGCAAGTGCACCGTTTGCCTCATTAGAACTAATGCTACTTGCTCACTCAGCCCAGCGCTGCTGCTGTGAGCAGGAGGCGTCCCAGCTCCCTGATTTCCGAGGAAGGCTCTGAAATACACCCCCATGGTTATTCCTAAGAAGATGAGGTAACATTGCCTGAAGACATGATAGTTTCAGGATGTTCGCCGTCCTCCTTCTGTGGGTGTGAGGAGTTGTCAGACTTACTCCGGCTGAACTCCATGCCCCCAATGATTGGCCGTTTGAATTTGGTCCCAGAATCTGCTGGGGGACATTTGCAGCAGCACAAAATCTTGATGAAAGCCCTGCGCATCTCTTTGTTTGTCAAGGTGTAGATGATAGGGTTTGTGGCTGAATTGAGCACGGCCAGTACTAAGAAATACTCTGCTTTATAGAGGATTGGGCAGGTCTTCACTTTGCACCCGACATCCAGTAAAAGCAGGATGAACAGAGGAGCCCAGCAGGCAATGAAGACACTCAGGACTATAATCACTGTCTTGAGCAAGGCTAGTGACTTTTCTGAGCTCCTAGAAGCTTTGGTAATGTTTTTCCGAAATGTCAGCCTGCGGCTCCTAGTCCTCACCATGGAGTAGATCCTGCAATAGAGGACGACAATAGATAACAAAAGGCCAGTGAAAACGGTTGTGCAAAAGAGAATATAGTGCTTGTGGTAGAGAGGCAGCACGGTGGAGCAGTTGGACAAGAGGTTCTTGCAGTTCCAGCCCATGATCGGGAGTCCCCCAAGGATCGCGGAGATGACCCAGCACGCACTGATCAGCAAGAAGGAGCGGAAGCTGTTGCTGCCATTGTGGAGTTTCATCTTCAGCATGGTGATGTATCTCTCAATGGCAATGGCCAACAAGCTGAACACAGAAGCTGACAAGGCAACAAACATGCTGCCTTCTCTTACAAACCACTGGTTGGGGGTCAGGCTGTAGGTTTTGTGTCCGGATAGCAGGAGGTTGGCAGTGTAAGCCACACCAGCCAGCAAGTCTGAAAGAGCCAAGTTTCCAATGAAATAGTACATGGGTCTGTGAAACTTCTTGGTTTTCCAGATGGTAAGCAAGACAAAAATGTTCTCTAAGATTATAAAGCAGCAAATGATGATAAAAACCACCGATGTCATTTTAATTCCAGTGTCCACACTCTCATTTAGCTTTCCCGTGTAATTATAATGCTCTTTGATGACATAGTTGACATCAGTGTTGGTGGGGTTGCTGGTGACCTTCTGCGGGGCAGTGGTGCCGGAGTTCATGGTGCCTGGCTGGGGACTGCTCCCCCAGCGGCCACCGGACGGTGACGCCGACCGCAAACCCGGTGGCTGCCCTGCAGCTCCTTGGCGACACAGCCTGCCCGGCGCTGCTGCACAGCCTCAGAAACTGAAGCCCTGAGAACAAGAGGCACAAAACCCAGAGTTAAAAGAAAGAAGCCAAACAGTGTAGCAAATGCTAAAGAGTTTAAGATAATCTGCTAGTTTAACTATGCATCACAGTCATTAGTACATTCACACGTGAATCAGTTTCATTCAGCTGGTAAAATACGTTTAAAAGGTGGTTAGACATATTCAATAGGTAAAGCTAGTAAGACAAAAAACGTTCTGTCACGCAGAACTGAACAAGTTGGAGTCAGCAAGGACTGCATTACTGGACTTCTTCCAACACGAAAGATCTCAAAGCTCCCCAGCAGCAAGTTCTAGTCTTTTTCTTCAGCGGGAAATACAATAGCAGAGATTTAAAAAGGGAAAGGGCTTGCTTGATTAAATTTAACTCCAAATGTATGAAAGTCTGCACAGAAATTACTTGACAGGAGACCCGTATTCTCTTCCATTAATAAAGTCTGAGTACACTTTGGAAGGGGGTAGTTATGCAATTTACTGATGCCATCTCAAACAGTGATAAAATCACTGATGTAAATATAAACAAGAGATCATCTCAAAGCTGTAAACAGGTAAGGGGTGCCCCTGCTAAATACAAGTAAGAACATGCTTTACAAAACCCACAGCAGTGTAAAGTTTAGAAAAGCAAGAAAAATATGTAATTAAGCTAGAGAGCAAGCCCATTCCATGGGTCTGAAACAAAGAATGTCAAAAAACCCCCTTGCATTTAAATAACTAGTATTGCAAGCTTTTGAAATGGGCATAATTAAGGAATACACATATAGAGGAAACTCCCTTTACATATAAAGGTTTTGCAGTGGACATTTAAAAAGAATTAAACTCATAATACCATGCAAGGAAAGAAGAACAGGCAGATTTGTTAGACTACAGCCTAAGCGGGGCAAAGCAAGAGGTGCGAGACCAGTGGGTTCAGCTCCCTGCTCTATTCCCGCGTTCCAGTCCGCACCGCTCCCGGGCACAAACTCGCACCGCTCCTGCCCCGCACCGCTCCTGTCCCGCACCGCTCCTGCTCCGCTTCGGTCTCCAGCGCGCGTGGCTCCCGTCCCGCACCGCCTCCGCCGGACGCGGCACCCAGCCGGGCACGCCGGGGTCCAGGCAGCCTCCTCCCCACCCCTTCTTTTCTGTTTCGTGGCCCCGGGGGTCGCGCCGAGCGGGGACTGCAGCGCTGGGGACTGCCAGCCTTACCTCGCTCAAGCGCGTCGCGGAGCCCAGACCGGCCCCACACATCTTGCGTGCCCGCGGAGCAACTCCGGTGGGCGGGCTGGGGGGCTCGGTGGTTTTAATGTTTCTGCAGCTGCCGCTCTCCACCCCGTTTCCGATTCTGTCTCCTCCCTGCACGGACCTGCACGCCCAGCCCGGCCCAGCCACCGCCGCCGGGACACCCCCGCCCGCCGCCCCGGCCCTGCCCCGCCCGCCGGGGCGTGAGCAGCCGCTGCTGTGCCGGGCTGGTACAGACCCCGCGGGGCCGCAGCGGGCAGCAAAGGAAGGCGCGAGGCGAAGAACTCCCCCGCGGGACCCTCTCGCCCTGCCGGCCGGGTACGTGGAGAGGGGACGGCGCGGCCGGGCTCCAGCCGTCCCGGACCTGGGAGCCGCCGCCTCCCGCTACCGGCGCACCCGGCATTCCAGGGAAGGAGGTGTTGGCACGGCCCGGCCGGCTCCGAGCACGGCCCCTGCGCCTCGCGGGGTGCCGCGGGCAGCTTCCCTCCCGCCCGTCTGTCTTGCCCCCCGAGTAGGCACAGAAAGGCTATAGCCAAAGGCAGGATCGCATGCTTTGGACGTATGCTACCTCCGTTCAATCTCTTGGAGGACAGTGTAAGTCACGTTTAAGGAAACACCTGGAAGAAGCTCTTCCATTTTCTCACTACACCAAGGTGTGTTTTTGCCCTGGCAGGCCCGGTGGCTGCCACCCGCACTCGTGGCCTGCGGAGTGACTCACCAGCGGCTCCCCCCGGGCAGGCAGCAGCCCGATGGGGCAAGGATGGTGCCAAGCTGCACGCTGGGGGGCAGAAGCCAGAGCCGGCCCATGGGGAATAAGCTCAGTTTCTGCCACTGT
>VXBT01003167.1:609826-705287 GCA_013400235.1 Oriolus oriolus | reverse complement strand
AACCAAAACCAACCTCTGCATGTTCAGAGAATGCTGTAAAATACCTACATACTTGAAAGTAGGAAGTTTTAAATACATTTTTTTAGAAACAAAATTGGCGATGGCAACTTACCACTGTATTACATAAAGACAGAGACAGAAGTGAGTTTAGGTTTTATAACTCCTTCTCCCTTCAAACTTTTAAAAGAAAAAACATCTTTGATGCATGTGAAATGGCAGCTCTGGCGGTATTCTACTGTTGCACTTACTGCAGAAATTTTCCCCTTCCTTCCTTGCTTTGCTTTTGTTAACTCCAAATTGAAATGCAGAAGAATATGACAATAGGCCAGAGCTCAATATATTAGGTCTTTCAGTTTATAGCACAGTGCCTGTCAATTAGCAGTAGCAGTTGTTATGGGGAAGCAGCTTTCTTCTGAAAGACAGTACAAGTACTCTACACTTGGGAAGAGGGTCCCTCTCCTATTTATGCTAATAGTCATGCTTCAATTGCTCCACGCCTCTCCCAGAATGACTCAGATAAATTACACCAGCAAACAGACATTTACTCTTCCACCACAAAGCTAGAAACTTGAAAAGATATGTAGCCTCCTGAGAGCCTGGAGGAAAATACAGCCGTTAAGTCACAACTGTCAGAAAAGGCAGAAAAGATAAATCATGCTTGAGGTCGACATATGCATCCCCTGCAACTGCCTGACATATCCCAGATATTTCAAGCTTTCCCCCTTATTTATCTAATATATAGAAAATACTAAATAAAAGTGCATTCATTAGGCATTTTCCCCTAGGAAATAATTCTCACATAATTTTAAGTAAGAGGAACATATTAAAGGAACATGGTTTAATTAAAGGATAGAATGACTCAGGGTTTCATTAGTCAGATGTGCAGGCTTTCATGTTCAAGCTACTGGTTACCAGCTGGGAGGACACCAACTCAGAGATGTGACATCCAACAAATTAATTGTCAGAGGGTGTGTAAAATCACAGAACTATAGAATGGTTTGGGTTGGAATGGACCTTAAAGATCACCCAGTTCCTACTCTGCTGCCATGGGCAGGGGCTCCTTCCACTGGGCCAGGATGCTCAAAGCCCCATTAACCTCGCCTTGAACACTTCCAGGGATGTGACATCCACCCTTTATTTGGGAAACCTGTTCCAGGGTCTCACCACCCTCACAGCAAAGAAATTCTTACCAATATCTGAACTAAACCTACTCTCTTTCAGTTTGAAGCCATTCTCTCATCCTGTCACGACATGCTCTTGTAAAAAGTCCCTCTCCAGCTTTCCTGTAGGGCCCCCTTTAGATACTGAAGTGCCACAATAAAGTAACCCCAGAGCCTTCTCTTCTCCAGGCTGAACAAACCCAACTCTCTCAGCCTTTCCTTGTAAGAGGTGCTCCAGCCCTGTGGTCATTATTTGCATCTTTCCTCTTGACCTGCTCTGACAAGTCCACGTCTTTCCTGTGCTGAGAACCCCAGAGCTGGACACAGCACTGCAGGCGGGGTCTCACCAGAGCAGAGCAGAGGGGCAGAATCCCCTCCCTTGACCTGCTGCCCACACTGCTTATGGTGCAGCCCAGGATACAATTGGCTTTCTGAGCTGCAAGCTCACATTGCCAGGTCATGTCCAGCCTCTCATCCAGCAGCATACCCAAGTCCTTCTTCATCTCTGCCTCTCTCAGCCTACAGTGATACAAGGAGTTGCCCCAGCCGAGGTGCAGCACTGGGCAAAACATGAAGGCAATTTCAGTTCCACTCCAAAAAGCTGGGTATTTGTATCACAAAAAGCATCATTAAACTTAGATGACCACACATATTTAGAGTCTTCTTGACATCTTGGCAGAGAGGAAACTGAAATAAAGCTTCACTCTTCACAGGCAAATGAAGCCAGATCAATGGATTTGCACTGAAGGCTCTCTAAACCCTCAGAGAAGATAGGTTAACATAGCTCAACTGCACGGGTTCTAACCTGCTTGCAAGGGCTCAAACACAAACAGAGGTAAACTCAGGTTGGTCCAGCCAACTCTGCCAAAACTGTAGTTGCTGGTAAGTGTTTAGTAAAGGGGTTTACACCAGGGTTATACTCCAGCCTCACCCAGAGAACAAGCCACCAACAGAATGAGAACTCTTTCTCAGTACCTCTCCAACTGCCTGGTCCACTGATAAGGAAGCTTGTACGTCTACTACAGAAATCCAGTGTATATATAGCTCCTTTGAGACCTCGACTCTGGAATTGCCTATGGTCAGAATAAGGAGAAAGAACAACACAATATTATTCATGCTTTTCAGAAATAATCAGAATGCAGGTCTTGGTCAAGCAGGAAGGCTACACACATCAGGACACCAAACTGACACATAACAGATGCCTCACCTGGGTAAACTGGTTTAAAAAAATGCAGATTTTTTTCACAAATGTGAAAAATGCAATGTGGGCACATGCATTTTTCCCAGGGATCTTGAATACGTACATGCTCAGGTAGTTTTTAGGATGAGCAGAAACTCATGTTTTAGGGAATGTCAAGAACAACAACAAAATAATACTGACTGTGTGTGACAGCCAAAGTTCTTGTGGAACTTCCAGTGAGAATTTAGTGTGGTGGGGATTGCAGAAACCTGGCTAGTCACAGAGCAATTTCCTTGCAGGAATATGCTTTGATCTTGTCAGAAAAGAAGCTGTAAGCTGGGGTCCACCCAATGCCTGCATACCAAAAGACTGGTGGCCTCTGACACCACCAGCCTGAACTCTCCCAGTGCTGCTGGACAACTCACAATTGCATCAGACTGTCTGAATACTATCCATCTTGAGAAGATAGTGACAATCCCTGCAAGAGAGATTAGCAAAGGATTTTTCTCCAACACATCATTCTTTTGAACTTTAAAAAGTCTTTGTCCATGTAAGCAAAAACTACTTTTATTCATTCTGATGCCACTTAGGTCACAAAGGGAGCCATTTCCCTCTGAAGTGCTGGGTCATGACGGGAGATTTGTGAAACAGTACCAGAGTGCAGGTTTGGTCACCAAGAAGATATGAAGAGTGGCCTGCAGAATCCCCCAAAATTCTCATGACTGGAAGAAATATAAAGTCAGATTCATTATTCTGCTAAAATCCATGAACAAATATTCCTTATTTGAAATCATTTGTCAAGATTTACATGTATTGTAGCATGCTCTTATGTGCCTTCAAGTAATTAATACTTTTCAAAATATGTAAGGAAAAAAACCCAAAACCCTAATTTGGTCAAATGGGTTCAAATGACACCTTAAATGAAGTACATGAAGGCAGAAGAAAATTATAATATTGTGAGATAACCCATCCTGGGAGAGACTATACCAGAAAGTTCCAAGAGAACAGAGAAGACACTGAAAGTATTTCTGTATCTGTAAGAAGGCTACAAAGAGTAAATTAAATTATTTTATTAATTTGTTACCGTAAGAGTAAATACAAACCATTTATATTGATTCTTGAGTGATACTGAATACCTAAGAGAACAATTCAGATTTATTATTTAGTTTAAACTTAATTTAATGGTTTCAGCTGCATCACTTTTCCAGTTTAGAGCAATCTGGTTTTGAATTATTCTTTCCACAGGGAATACGTTAGATGAATTAATTTTCTGTTGATATTCATAGTGTTCAAAAATTCTGTATCTTCTTTCCTCAGATTAGAATCAAAAACCTGGTTTGGAGAAAAAAAAAAGTAATGAGAACACTGCAAAGACTAATGCACACATATTGGTTCAGTATTAGTATTCTTTAACTTAGGTGGTCTGGTTTTAAGTTCTTGATATTGATAAATAATATTAATTAAATGGCCTTTTTTGTTTTAAAAGGCAATTGTAAAAAGTTTACTATATTCATTTTTGTGAGAATCTGTACTTTATTTTTAGATCACTAAGCTGACTATATTATTAGGAAAAGCTCAAGTCTGAAGGGAAGGAATGGAAGTAGTTGAGAAAGTGACATGCAATAATTTGCATGGATATCATTGTACCCAAAACTGTAACGCACTTCAATATATGGAGCAATCACTAACAGGATAAAACTGCTAACATATTTTTGAACTTCCTAGTAGTAGTTCAACTACAGAATGTTTCTCAAAGGGCACTGGCTGGCCAAGCCACTATTACGATCACAAACATTTCTCTTGGGCACAGCCACTGAGATCTGCTACAGCTGGTCAGTGCTGGGCTCCTTTGAGCAGCACATCCCACAACTTTGGCCACACCTACAGTGCCTTACAGAGTGATACATGTTACAACACTGGGAAATACAGTGCAAATACTCAAGATTTTCTTTCAAGTGTGTAGATATCTTACTGGAGGCTGCAAAAAGTTAAAAAAAAACTAGGTACATGAAAAGTCTCCCAACACAGCAACACAAAAAATTATCAGAAGGTTGGCTTATCTGTTATTTTTACCCAATGCACAATAGTGAGAGGTGAGCTTCAAAGCTTTGGAAGGGGTGTGGCATTGTGGAAAGAGTTAACTGCCTTGGATTCAATCAGTAGCAGCAAAAGCTACACCGCCTTTGCCCCTATTTTCAAAAGCATGGGTTAACCACAGTGCAGAAAGAGGTGTGAATATTATGCAGTTGGCTTGTAGATTTGTGAACTTACCAGTATTACAGTTTCTTTTTTACACATGCTACTCAGAAAATAATGCCTTGGAAGTCATGTTGCAGGGACAGGTGTGATAGAAACACTTCTGCAGCCTGATTAAAAAAAAAATCCTGAATATGCACTTCAAAAACCCATTTCCATTATTTTCAAATGAAACATTCTTTGGTGCCTTCATCTCCAGTAATATAAGAGATGAAAACCAGAAAGAAGCAAGAAAAATAAGAGAGGAAGCTACTCAGAGTCAGGCAGGAAGCTACTTGGCTGCACTGAAAATGGCCTCACCCTTTTCACTGACTTTTAGTTTATATTTTTCTTTTCCTTATTTGTTTCAAGAGAGTTTCCTTCCATTTGGAGTCACAGAGCTCCCACAGAGGCAGCTGACTGCACTTAGGTAGATAGCACTGATAAATTGCATCTTGTTTTAAGTAATGGTTTATCTCAACTGAAAAGGAGTGTCCCAATCAGTCACTACCATAAATGACATAATGATAGAGAAGAAAAAGTGCCTTCAGTTTTCTGGTGTATTCCCTGATCCTATTGGCAAGATGATAGGTTACACAGATGAAATGGATGCACTGATGTATCTTAAAAAGGGTGACTGTAGAAACGTGAAAAACTTCTTTCTCTAGGGGAAGTTTGTTTTACAGAAATAAGAATAAGAGGAGGAATTTCAACCCTGGGGAAGAATGCGCATATAATTCCAAGAATTCACGTGAGAGATAAATTCAGAGTTTAAAACAAAACAAAATCTTAAAAAATGAGTACCTCCAGGCTAACTGACCAAAGAAGAAATAAAAAATGTAAATCAACTTCCTTGTTTTGTATGTCCAGCACTTTTGTATCCTTTTGGTCTTCTATTTCTGCTTCTGTTACCATAAATCACTCCTCCCTGCTACTCCTAAATCTTCACTTGTCAATTTCTTATTAGTTGTCTTACTTCTTTGATCAACACTGGCAGTACTTTAAAGATTCATTTGGACGGGGTGATGTGGACTTATTCTTCAGCAGCTTTTGCTTAGGAAGAAAACTATTACTGCAAGAGTAATGCTAATGTAGTTGTAGATAGGAGCATAAAATAGGAATCCACCGAGTCTGTCTTTCCTTCTGCAACCTCACCAAAAGTAAAAGGGGACTTGCTCAATGATTCTAAATTAACAAACATAGTATAAAATTTGTGAATACCACAACATTCAAAGGAAAAGGCTTCAGTGATACATGCCAAGGCCACAGGAGATAACAGGGTTTCAGTCTCTGGGGCAGTTATAGCTTGTAGCAGAAAACAATGGCTATTAGTGAGGCACAATGTGCATAACTGCTCATTGCACCTGGGAGAAAGATAGCTTGGGTCAGCTGAGTCCCAGCACTTAAAAAGCTTATATCATCTCAAATTACACCTCACTTTGTACATAGCTAAAATTAAACTCTTCTGTAGTTCTAAAGCCACTAATTGGCAGCAATGGAAATGCTAGGAAAGATAACAAAATAATAATGAAAAAAGCCCCACCACAGAAAAAAGTCCCGAACCAACAACAATTTGCCCTGAATGTAATTAGAAAAGTATCAGATTAAAACTATAACTTGCCACAGCTACTCCCTAAGAAGAATGCTTTTTTAGTAATACAATTTCTGATTATTCCTCTCATTACTCATTGAACTGCTTACATACCATGACCTAGACTGAGAAAACTGTGGCTTGCCTTCCTGGCAAAAGCAGGTGCAGACACCAGAAACATTGTAAAGTTTCTTAGACAGAAGGAACACTGAAATATATTCATTAATTCAAAGCCATTCTCACAGTAGCCTAGGTCACCTATGTGGGGCATTATCAAGAAAATCAGGTTTAATTCCAATTAGCTCAGAACAGGGAGGTGATCAGCCAGAATCAAGTGCAAAAACGCCAGAAGTGTTCTAACCATTATGGAGCTCTAGCCACATAGCTAGTGCAAACTGAGCCTGTTCTGGTAATAGTGGAGCTAAAATTTGCTAACCTACATAAAGATATGGTTCCTTCAACACATCATTTATGTTGGCAGCAGTATGTTGATGGGATGTCTGTTTCTTTAGAGAGAACTAGAAGTGAAACTCCAACTTGTGTTTTGTAAATTCTTAGAAAGTCATCACTGCCAAAAGCCATATTTAGGGAATATTAGGCGCATGACTCACTTCTAGTCCTTGTTTTATTAATTCAGATGCACTGTGAAGCAAGGAGTAACTCAACAGCACAGTTTGAATTTTTTTCATATTGCTAAGGTATTATTCTAGGAAGTGACTTTTCAAAAGCAGTATTAGCTGATAGTAACTGATAGAAAGGTTTATTTCTGGAGAATCTTTCCAACTTTCACTTAGTCATTGTCACAGTTTTCTGCAAAAGCTAAAAAAAGCCTAAAAATTGCATTTGTTTTATAAATGAGCCTTACTGTTTGGACTTACTATTGAACCCCTCATCACAACAGTTGAGCCAGGTACAGAGCTGTTCTTAGACACCTAGAGTGGCATTCCCAGGTACCTGAGCCCCCCAGACTGCAGGCCATGCTTGAAACTAGAAAATATACACAATCTCCACAGCAAGGTTATTTCTCAGAACAACACACTGTGCAGGTATTAGTGAACAGCATTTCATACAATATCTTGTTTTTCATAAAAATGATTCTAGAGGCAAATCTAGACAAATTTTTGTGGAAGAGTTTACCAGAAATAAACTAGACAATAATTCTGAGGAGCTGTTACCGAAAAGGTAAATTTTTCTGGATTTTAGCCAAGCTGCACAGAAGCTCTACACTTTGAGAACAAACAATTCAGGCTAAAATATATTATTGCTGTAAGTCACTTCTTGATAAAAAGCTAAGGAGCTTTGTTTCCCAATATGACTAAAGCAGAACAGCACTGGGAAAACTGCCTCAGGAAGTCCACACACAATATAAATCATAATCAGATTTTCCATACCTTTCTAGACACAGGAACTCCTAAAATATCAAACCAATGCGACTAGCAGTTGAATACTAAGCCAATAGATTCTGCAGGCATTATTTCTCAAAACAGATCTGTGGGCTACATATATCCATATTTATCTCTCTATATAGATACCTATTTTATAAGAAAATCTGAAGAACAGTATAGTCTTTTAATGAGATTTCCTGAACAAATCCAAAATGAAAGCTAAACTAATTCTCACAAAAAGCTATGCAAAACTCACCCCAATTTCCAGTAAGTAATAACTAATATGTCTCTGGCTCTTGGAGCTTGCTGCTCACCTCTTGGCCCTGTAAATAGTTTATTTGTACATAGACTTGTCTGGAAAGATTTCTGCTTTGGTTTATCTACAGGCTAGTAAGTAATATGCATAGAACTGTCTGAATAATGCCATAGTAATGCTGTGATATACATAAAACATTTTTGGTGATGCTCAGATATTGTGTGATACAATGAGATTACATTTACGATGGAGATTTGCAGTATATTGTACATCATAAATACTGTTATGATAATGGCATTAACATTCTTTTTCATCCAGCTTTTTCTTTGTCATATACTGTATCTCTCTAATAAAGTACTTGAAAAATTATTTCATACCTAACACCTATATTGTACACTAACAGGTAGCATTTGTGCCCTACATTTTTCAAGGAGTATCTCCTCATGCACTTTGAATTAAACAGCCTGATGCAGGGTCCATGATATAATTAGGAGTCTTTGCATGGACTTCAGTGAACTAAGGAACAGCAATTGAGATGGAAATACAAAATCTCTTTGAGGGTTGTACAAAAATGCTATCCTCAAAACTATCTTTTGTCTGTTGCCAGTGTTATGGATTTCAAATCAGTGATCATTATTAGCAGATATCACTATTATGATTAGATTCTTACTGTAACCTTCTCTGAATGTAAATTACGTGGTGTGACTCGCTGATCCCCAAGAAAGCAAAAATAGCTCAAACCTTGATTCACACAATAAAACTTGGATCCCAGGAAACATGTCTCCCATCATGCATTCCATTCAGAATTTCAACATCATCTTCTGCTATTGTAAAATCAAACATCTGCGGGAATGCATATATAGTTAACGTCATGAACACAGACAGAATCGACAACCTGATATATATTCTAGTATTTAACTGACCAAATTCATTTAAATGTGAGACTGAATTTTTATATATTTTTCCTTAGGAAAATTCTTCTTATGTTTTGTCATAGAAAAATACTTCATCAAAGTGACAGGATCCACTGGGTGTTTTGCTCCTTTAGTGACTCCTTTTTATTTGCAGACTATGTTAAGATGGTTTTGTAGCACTCGGGCCTCAAGCAAGGGTCAAAGACAAGGGTAGTATCAAAGCTGGTTTTGACAGCACTCTCTATTGTCACTGCTACAGGTATAGGAATACCCTGATAGCAGTCTCTTTGGAAGAATGAGCTCAG
This sequence comes from Oriolus oriolus, assembly GCA_013400235.1. Classification (NCBI taxonomy): domain Eukaryota; kingdom Metazoa; phylum Chordata; class Aves; order Passeriformes; family Corvidae; genus Oriolus; species Oriolus oriolus. The sequence continues at coordinate 696,261 of VXBT01003167.1, read as the reverse complement.
TATTTCACTTACATCCCAATGTTCAGTTTAGAGTGTTACAGTTCTCCTTCTGAGAACTTTAAACAAAGAGAATTATTAGAAGGTATCAGGACATTCACAAAGCAAGCAAACCAAAGGCTCTGTCTATCTTTTCTATGACTCAACTTTGACAAAACTTTTACAAATCAGCTACATACAGAAAGAGTGCTACAGTGCCTCAGTACTAACTCAAACTTGAAAGCAATCACCTGTCTTCAAACACAGGTTCTTACAGCCACTGACTTCTCCGGTGGCCAGACCTGCAATGCGAACGATGGTGTCAGTGCTTTCTTAGCAGGTGTCCTATTGAGATGTTATCATCAGGAAGCTGCTTCTGTTCTCGTTGTCAGAGCTCCTCTGTGCTCAGTAAAAAGATTCTGTGGAGCCTGAACTGTAGCCAAATGAGCTCCTCCCATCCTGCATTATCCAGCAATCACTGTTTTCTGGAATGATCCTTGTAGTCAAATCTCAGTGCTCTCTCAAGCCTTTTAAGCTTAAACCAGGGACCAGTCACAGAACTAGAAACCCTATATATTATATACTGAGGGTTTAAAGAGGACCAGCTTGACCAGAAGTGGTAGAGACTCAGGCCAACACAGAAACATGAAGGAAAGAAAAAAAACGGAGATGTGATTAAAAAACTGTGCCAGTTCCTTCCTCTCTCCATCTTAGGTGTTTTAAGTTTGGATATAACACATTCCCTCAGTTGTGTGAAATGAATTGGTGGTGCCATAGAGTAAACTTTGTAAAAAGTAAAATTAATCCAGATTTAAAATATCACCAGGGAAAATAAAAGTATAAGGAAGGATTCTAAACTGGTTTTGTTCTCTGATCTGGTTCCCAATACAGTACCACAAGCAGCTGTGCTTGTCCCACAGAAGGCAGCGTGTATGTCAGAATAAACAGTCAAGGCAGGAGCTATATAAACAGGCATGGCCACCAGCAGAAATCCTCATTACATGTATATTGATTTACACCTACACCACATACACACACACACACACACACACACACACAGAGACACAGAGGATAAAAATAGCAGACAGAAGTTTCCTGTCTTCTTGCAAAGTTTCTTCCTGGTTTGCCAAAACAGTTCGTACCCCTATGATATTTTTGGAAATACCAATAAGTTGTGGTTTTGCCTCCCCTAAAGAAAGAACACTTTCAGATTAGAGAAATAGAGAGACAAAGAAATTAATGAATTAAAACTATTTGCTATGAAAAGGAAATTTAAAAATGTGCGGGGGAGGAATCATGCTGGCAATTCTCATTCATTCCCACTTTTCTTTGTCCAGCCCCTTCATGCTGGGACCTTTTCTGCACGTTGAGTAGAAGGAGAAGGTAGGGGAAGAGTCAGCTCTGGCTGACTTCCAAGGACTGTGATTTCCTTGGAAGGTCTCCATCTTGGACAGTTATCCCCAAATTAAAGCTTTCATAGAACTGTTATGCATAGCATCCAAACTTGACCTATGTGCCTATCACAAAAAGAACATAACCATAACCAAATTAGGATGTTCTACAACCAGACAAGTAATAAATAGCACTATTAATAACAAAAATCAACTCCAAAAGATCTTCTATGGATTTTTCTTTATATACAGTGATTAGTTCTCCAGTTCTTTTCTGACATTTGTGAGTTATGTTTTTTTCGTACATTGTGGTCATTTTATGGTACCATCATTTGCCAATTTTGACTGAGTTACCCCAGAATAGAACTGGGAAGGAAAATGGGAAAGCAAACCAAAATACTCAAAACTCTTACTTGGATGTTAGTCAGACTTGAGTGCATAACCAAATCTTACCTTGCAGTTTTCCTCTATCCGTGCCGCTTTTGTTGACTTTGGAATAGTGACAATCCCATTCTGGAAAGAATAATGCTTCTCATCATTAAAATCTGCAGGTTTTAAGAAAATTATCTGTCTTCAAAACATTACAATAAATCCCTCACATCTTCTGAGGTTTTAATTTCATTTTCTGGGGGACACTGACATTTCTCTATGCCATTTGCAGCTGCAGTTATATACACTGTGTTGACTTCCAACACACATTACGTGGTTTATATCAATTTAATACACTATTCCACTGCTTAATACTTTGTATTGAGCGACAGAAATGGAACGATTAGGGAAACTGCTTGTAACATTAACTTCGGTGGCTCTTATTCTCTACAACCAGAATGTTTAAAATAATTAATATTTGAAATACTGGCATGATTTGTGAACTACATTCTAAATTTCCAGTACAGCGATCAGTTCACACAACATCAACATACTGAAAGCAGAAATACCTTCTGTATAAATTCTGGTTTGATGCACAAACCCCAAACTATTTGCATTTTTTTCCTGAGAAAGGAGGCACGTTTTTATTACCACCCTCCATTACCTGAATGCTCCAGCGTATGCAGATCTGTGCTGGAGTTCTGCCATACTTCTTTGCCAGCTGAATGATAGTAGGATGAGTGAGTGCTTCACCTTTGGCTAAAGGACAGTAGCCTTCAAAAACAATATCTCTTCTCCTACAATAATCAACCAGCTCCTGAGGTCTTTGGAAAGGGTGGTATTCAACCTTAGATAAATAGAAATAAACTTTCAGTAAAAACCCTGAGAGTACATTTCATAGAAAACATCAATGAAAATGAGAATAATTTTTCTCTCGTTTTAAAAATAGAACATGGGTGAAATCACTGCTCCTGGGAAGTAGGTGTAAGGTATTAGTTTTAGAAGACACGTGAAGGGTATTAATCAACAAGTATTTTACCAGTAATTGGCACAACAGTTAACTTACGTTATGTTTCCCTCAGAAACAAGGTGCAGTTGCCTGCCTGACCTGCAGCTGGACTTTCACTATTGCTCTGTTTCTAAGAAATACATACAAATACACAGTGGAAGTCAGCATCAGGTCGTATTTATTGGTGCTTTGAGACTACTTTCTCTTCCCCAAATCTATGTCCTTTCCTGTTTCTTTACTAATTATTCTTTCTAATGATCTTTGAGTTGCACAGGCAAGGGGAGGGGGCTGAGCAGGGGCTGGGCTTGCAGCGACCAACCAGAACAATTTGCTTAGGGTGAGGACCTGACCTTGGAAGCAAAGCCTGTTGGCATGGATTGCACATGGCAAATCCTGTATTCTGTGTGTGGTGTCACCATCAGCTTATGCAGGGAAGCAGTCATGCTGTGGATGAAGTATGAAGGAAACCCTCTGTAAGAAGGAAGATCACAAATTGCCAAGAACCAGTTAAAAGAGGAAAAGTAACAAGCTACAAAGACAAAGTTGTTGGGAGCAAAAGGAAAAAGAAGTTATTGGACAGTAATGATCTCAGAGGGGAGATATATTCTGGCATGTAGCTAAAGCCAAAAGAGAAACTCTGTAATGTTCCTCAATAAGTTATTTAAATAAGTATTTCACAGTTTATACATTGTAAGAAGCATACATTCCTCTGCATTTAGATGAAAGTGGGTAATGTTTTCTTTTACAAAATACGGAATCATGTGATGTATTTTTGTGACTGCTCATCACCATTGTTCCAGGGATCGAACTCTTGCGCATTTTGAAGAAAAATACTCTTCTGCACAATTACCTCAACACGTGGAATCTGGAAAATTTCTTCTGCCACAAAGAGGACAAATGAACATTTCCTGTTTCTCATCTTTAGTACATGTTGTCTTTTCAGACAACAATAGTCGGGAACAATAGGCTGGCAGTCATTCAACATGAGCTAAGAAAAAACTGTGCCCCTGGAAGGCTGGGCTGAGTCAGCCTAAAGCTGCTATGATCTAAATTACTAGGTGGACTCGGGAACAAGGTTCAAGCAGCAGACATCCATGTCTTCAACCTTTGATGTTTCTTGACCTTTGAGTACCCTTTGTATTTCATGTTCAAATGTGTAAGAGCTGTGCTTAGGTCATACAGTTATTCACTTGTTTGCACCTGAGCTGAATATGAAATATTCTCATTTTATCTATGCAAAACTATGAGGGTAGAAAAGAAAGAGCAAGCAGGGTGTATTACTGGATTATTACAAGAGAAATAAGCAATTTCAGCAGATGTTCTTTACACTAAGTATAGCAAATAACATAGCTCAGAAAATATTAAATAAAGAATTATGTATTTAGGATCAAATGCTGAAACATCGACAGTGCCTCTACAGCATCAAGTGACTTATTCAGCATTTATTACTAATTAAAGTGCAAGCGGAATTTACCTGCTGGTCTAGTAAGATTCCAGGCAGCACAGTTGCAGATCACACAAGAAATGTTTAAATCAAGAGCAGTACGCCGAGATATCAGCTGCCTGCTTCACAAGCAGAATACATAGCAACAACTACTTCCCACCCGAAAAGATCATATTTTGTGCCTTTCACTGAATCAAGAGACTCCGACGTTTTGTGATTCAGATTTTGACACATGGAGTAGTGTTTTGCTAGAAGCAAGTATTTTTCTGCTTAGATACATTACTAAAATAATCAAATGCATATATTTTTTTTTTTTTTAATGAAAATGTTGATGAAGGTTCTAGCAGTATCTGAATGCAAGGGACTAGGATCCTGAGCTACAAGAGGCATAAGGTGAGTGGTCAACTTTGCTTCCCCTCAAAATAACTCCTACTTCCTGCCTTGCCCCACCCTTGCTATTTTCGTCACCAGACTTCTCTCAGGCGAGGGCTGTCTGTCACATGATGGCAGAGGAAGATCTTGATCTTTTCTGGCTCTCTGTCCTGATTGATTGCCGTGTAAAAACTGGCATCTATTTAACAGAACAGTCTGCAGTTCACATTACAGAACTTCACAGCTGCTACTTGCTCAGCCACAGGGGACCTCCAGCTAAAGCCCTGGTTTTTTACAACAGTCATAGCAAATGGGGAAAAGTTGAGCCTAATAACAATCCTGACACATGGCCCTAGAAAGTCATACCTCAGGTGATGGTGCACAGAGGCCTTACTCTTTCCACCCTGCTGTGGTCCTTTTCACAGGGTAAAATTTCTGCACATCTGGAATTCAGTAATTTTCTCAATGGGAATGCTGTCTTACAATTATTTCTTTTTATGAAACTGAAATACAAGCCTATAAGTATTTCCTATATAGAGTAACAGTTCAGGTGAGTTTATGTATAAAGGGGTTGTTTTCTAATGTCTCATATACATTTCTACCTTGTTCAAATTTACACAATAGAGCTCAGTATTAATGGCAATATCAACAACATAACTAAGTCTCTGAGGTCATTACACAGTAATTTGCACTTCTCCAAGACTGGAAAAATATTGATGAGCATTCCTACATGGAATTCATGGAGGAACAGTTTATATTTGGGCTCAGTGCATGGCTTCAGTAAATGAAACATTTATGTTTATTAAATACTTAAAAGTTTTTTTCCCTTAATGAGTGACAGGCCTATGAGCCTCCAGAGAGACTTCAAAGATTTCTTTGAGCATAAATCCAAACGTCCTACTGCCAAGTCAATTATAAACTCTGGCACACAAACCTGGAACTTCAAGGTTGTAAGTTTCACTCTTTATGATGCTAGAATAAAGTACCATCATTTTATAGTGTTTGCCAGTACTTTTAATAGTATATTGAAATTTTAAAAGGTGCTTACTTATTAATAAATAACTTAGCAATACCATATTCTTGAAAAGACAGGCCTTTCATACTTCTTTAAAAGATATGACAATACTGGGTTTTTTTCCAGGAACTGAGAAGAAAGGCAGTACTTAAAACATGGTTTGTAAAATAGAAGTATTGCTTACTTCTCCTGCCTTCCTCATTTCTCCTCTTCACAGAAGAAAACCCCCAACTTTCAATTTTAACATCATAAGGATTGTTGTAATTGTAAGAACACCCTGAATTCTAACAGGGAAGTGGTTTTCCTCCACTCATTTCTTCGATATTTAGACTTTGTATACAATGGCTATGTGCAAATATTTTGCATTTTATAAGCCCATTGAAAGAGTACACTATTTTATCCATAAATATAGCAAAAAACCTGTATTATAAATTGTGGACAGTAAAATAAGAACTCAGTACAGCATTTCCAGTCCCAATTTGAATTTGGAAATTCATTATTTATTTGATGGTGCTTAAGTAATCTCACCGTCAGACTCAGTAACTCTCTAACACTAAGCAAGAAACAGAATAAATACTCTTTTGATGATAATCTGAAGTATAGTTAATAAGATTCCTTTAACTCTAGAAAAGTATAAATTAATGCTATAACAAAACTGTTCAAGGTGGAGCACATTGCAGTGGTATGGGTAATTCATTGTTGGATTTTGTTTTCAATTCAGAACAATGCCGTGTAGCACCTCAAAGAAATGACTAGCAGGGGCCCTCTCCCACCCCTCAGTATCACCACCACCTCAACTTTTTGTCTCCTCTTTTTCAGCCTCAGAAAAAGAGTTTTCTCAAATAGCACCACGAAACGGCTTGTCTCCATGAAACAGTACCACTGAAACAGTAAGACTGGGAACATTTTGACACTATTGGTAAGAAGAAATTTCAAAACAAAATCACTATTTTTTCCTTGCAGTGATTTAGGAGAACACTGAAAAGCTACTATCATTTAACAGGCAGTAACAACTCATGCCAAACTCCAGTAAGTCTTTGTAGATGTGTATTTCTTGAACCTTGGTAAAGTCACCAACTATTAAACAGTCATCAACCTGCCCACCTTAACATATATTTCAATGGTTTATTTTGAATAACTGAATTTAAATATTTTATATGGTTTTATGCTAATTTAACATTCCTTAATTGTCCTTTAGTAACCTTTAGTCTAGTGGACAGCTAAAATCAGAGTTGTTTGGTTCTGACAGTCACACTCTGAGCAACATTTTTATGGCTGTTAATGACATTAAAGCATAAACAGCTGCCAGAAATCCTGACCACCTGTACAAAGGGGAAAAGCCTGTGCCTGCACTCCATCCATTCCAGTTCCCACATCCATGTCAGCATAAGCACACTTTCTCTGGCAGGAGGTGGAAGGAACGGGAGCATGAACTTCCAGCACAGCTGTAGGCAGAAACCTGCAACAAGGGAACATTTGTCGAGTGTCCTGGCAGCGTGCCGGTACGTAGGTGGCCATCCTAGATCTGCCTAGGGCAGCAAAAAAAATTTTGCCAGGGCTATCACAGCACCTGCCTAAATGAGGAGCTCACTGCATTTATGTGAAATAGGAAATGAGGGAGGAGCAAGGGAAGGGCACCCTTGCATGGATCTGTAATTATCTGAGGCTTTCAGTGTTGCTTACAGGAAGTACAAAAGTATCTGAACACAGGCTTTCCAAAAACTTGCTCAGTCTGAAGATGCTAAATGTTCTGTGGTTCTTGAATTTTATTTCTAAACTGTTTTATCATCAATAAACTGTCACAGGGACCATTTGTCTTAAACCCAGACACAAACAAGTAGCCTGGGAGAAACTGGGTGGGGGAAATAGAAGGAAGGACTTCCCTACCCTTTGGGTCATCTTCCTGAATGGTTTTCAATACATGAATAGAAATGAAAGAAGAAATTGTATGACTAAGGCAATAGTTTGGGTGTAGCCTTTCATGCATAGGAGTGGGGAGGAGGTTGCTAACCAAAAAACCCAAAGTAAAAACCCAGACCCAGATACTTTAAATACATTTATCCACTCACCTGATTAACATGTGGAGTAATCACACAGTCCTCCTTTAGTTGCTCAAGATGGCTGATAAGAAAATTGCTTACGCCAATTGATTTACACAAACCTGAAGAAAAACAGAACAAGAAAAAGTTTTGGGACAATCCTAACTACTTGGGCGAATGATTTGAAAAATATCACTTTCAAGAGACAAAATGATTTTTCACATTATTTCTGTAGAGCAAAATACTGCAAAGAAACACAGAAAACCAGCACTGAAATCTAGTTTGACAGTGTTATCTGAAAGTGTGGCTCTGTCACAGTCACTTTAGGAAATCATTTTATAATCTAAACATACTGGAAACTCCCCAGTGTATAAAAACTCCAGGCTAAATTCTGGGAAAGGCTAATGTAGTATAAGCAAAGAACAATTGGACTCCACCAGAATGAAAAGAAGGAAATGGTATTCCAAGCCGCTTGCCAAAACTAAAGGAAAGTGGAACATTTGCTGAAGACTAATAAGGTGTGAGCAATACAACCCAAGGACACGCAGCCCAAAGGAACCATGTCACACTGCCTATATTTCTGTTAGATCATTACAAGATGTTACGTAACACTCAGTGTAAAATCTTCAATTAAATGAGCAGTATCTAGCAAGAACCATGAAGCTTAAAAATGTAGCTAGATTTCTCAGCTCCTGTTGACAAGCAAATGAAGTTAAATGGGACCTAGGTGATACGAAGGCTATTTTTTAAATAAACCTCAAGTGTGCATGCATGTGTATAAATTAAGAGCTGACAGTCCTGAAATCAGATGTCTTCCTTCAAACCTCAGATGTGATAAAGGCCAACTCCCAGTCTTGGCCTGCCACCACCCCTCAGCCCTGACTCGTCTGGGATAGTTTGGTCCTTCTGCTGTGCTAAACACAGCTAGCAGGGAAGGCAGCTGGGGCTAGGCTGTAGGGGTCTCCTTAGGCTGTGCATTCTGTGGACCATGACTCAGATTAATTTCTTCAGTATGTGAACTTTGTCTGGATTGACTTGAGCTGCATATCAGTTTGGTATTCTACAGACGAAAAGTCTGTCTCTGTGTGTGAACACAGAAGTCTGACCACTGTTGTTAAACCAGTATTTATTTGAGCTGACCAATTCTATAAAATGCATAGACGTATAAAATGCATATCTATATATAAGGAAAAAAATTACATTTTTCTAGTCCTCTGTGAAATTCTCTAAGTGAATTTACAGTTTACTGCTAATTCTTATAAACAGATTGTTAAAGTCCTAAAAAAAATAAAATCAGCTTTCACATATTTTAGCAATATAAGCTAAAGCACAAGCTGCACTGCAGCAAAATCTGCACACACAATATCACTTTTTAATGTGGCTTCTTTCGTGGAATACCAAAAGAACAAAAATATATTAACATCTAAAATAAAAATTAATCTAAAATACCAGACGTTTGTCCCTTACAGAAATTATCCATGTTCAAGATGTATAACATAATTAGGTTAAAACCTGCACTATAGTGATTTACATAATTTGTATGTAATCTGCCAGAAGGAGCAAAAGCTGAGCTTTTGACAAACAACCCTAGAGTGTCAACACTAATAAATCATTATGCCACAGCAGTCAGAAAAACACAGTTTTAACACAATGGTGAACTAAAATATTATACGCTATTGTTGAAAGCTAAGGAGTTACAAAAAACATGCCATTATTGCCCTTGAAGAATAAAGCTTTCATTTCAGGTTGAAATAAAACAAAATTCAGTCACAGACAAGAAATAGTACATTTCCACAAAAAGCTTCCATTTTTTCTCCCTACACTATACTCTAAGATGTTTTGCTTCTAGCGTATTTCTCATAGGAGACTTTGAAGTCTGTTCCATCGTGTTAGATTTCCCATCAAGAAATTTCAGGTCAGTTATGTTTTGCATTAAAAGTCATCTGAGCCATTCCTACTAAAATCAGTATTAGAGCATTCGTGTATTTAGAGTGATGTCCCACAGAGAAAGCTTAATTCAAAACTGCCAAGAAAGTAAACATTTTCGCAGAAAACAGAGAAATAATTAGAATTTCAATGCTTTTGTAAAACCATTTTTTAAGGGAAACTTTTATAAAAGAACTTTTCTTTTAAGGGAATACAATTAAAACATTTCACTTTCATTAAATACACATACTTAGTTTGGGTAAAGTTGAAGCCTTCATTTCAACTCGATTGCTTTGGTGTTAGTTACAGGTTAATACATGGCAGTTAAAGCGTTTTGACTTTTGCATTAAATTACAATATAAAATACAAAAAAATATTAAAACAATTGCACAGTCTAACTGTATTAAAAAGTCTTACTTCAATGCATGGTGGAAACATGAATTCAAAACACTGGAATTTCCTGAAAAACAGAGCTTAAATTTGAACAATCAATGGATTCTACTCTAGACAATTGCTTCCATTTGCCTGATGGAAGATTAACACAGTTGCTCTGCATTGTCCAAATCTCAGAAAGACTACCTTTAAGAAGAAGATTACACAGAATTATTTCCACATTTATATCTTCTGGATTAATTCCTAAGAATGAAGATTTACAAAAACATGGATATGAAACAGAAGGTCTGGTTAGCTCCTGGGCCTTATCTGACAGACTGACACTTGTGACTATGTCTATCAAACAAGATCCATGAAATCGTATCAACAGTAGAAATAAAAAATCTGCATATTGAGAAGCTTGTGTAAAATGGTCCTGACTCATTGCCTTGAAATAACCTGGGAGACACAGCGGCCACATTTCCTTATATTTCCTCTCTCGTGGAGCACCAACAGAGGGGTAAGTTCCCCAGAGCTCTGGCCATGGGTCTCAAAAACACCAGAATGCTCTTGATAATGGGGGCAGGCTTTTTTTTTTGCTTTTGTTTTTTTTTTGTTTGTTTTTGGGGCGGAGGGGGTGTTTTCTTTTGTTTCAATTTAATACCTGTCTAGAATGCTTAAAAATCTCATTTCAGACAATTTAGGCACAATACACGTTGTTACAGCTGTTGTGACTGCAGGTGGTTTTAAAGCCTATACTTCTTTTTAACTTACCCATTTTAACAAGTCCTGAAGTTCAGGTTTCCTGAGATAAAAGTTTGCAATATATTAGCTATAATCCCTCTAGGAAGTACCCTGAAAATATACATTTTTACTGTCTTATTCACAAACTCACAGAGCTTTGACTAAGGGAGAGAAAGCATCCTCCTCATCTGCTTGAGGAAATGATTGGTCTGGCCCCTATGAAGCAGATTTTGAGAAAGTGCCACGTGCAATACACAAAGAGTTTGCAATTCCCCATCAGCTCCCAAAGGCTCCTGTTCTATCTTCTGAGGCTTTGTTCTATTCCTTGCGACTCTGACTTCACAGGCTCAAAGAAAAACTTAGGAACACTGCTTCTTTTATGCATGCAAAAAACTGACTGACCACAATGCTGGAACAGAAAACTTCATCCAGCCTTGAAAGCCTATCATGAAACTGTGCAAGACACATCAGAAAACATATGGGCAAAATAACAGTTGATTATAATGGGGAAAAAAGTAAGGATCTTTTCTATTCTACACAAAAAAATCTTGGCCCCCATCACACTGGTAATTTCACCACACTGTGTTTCTCCCAGCTACTGTGAAACACTGCATCACGCTAATCCACTGGTTTGCAATATAGTTGAGTATTAAGCTTAAAGCATTTTTTATTGCAACTTAGAGAATGATTGGGTATTTTTATCTCTACTCTGTATAATACCAAATTATACAAAGTTTGATGGGCATGGTTAGTCTTGCAACAGAAAAGCATAAATATACTGTCTTGGCAGCACAAGGCTGTTTTAGTACAATAGCGAGCCTTATCTTTCTCTAGCACTGCTACTGACTTTTATCAAACTTCTAAATACCCTCCGGAACATTAAATGGACAAAGTTCAGATCAAAAAGATTTTTTAAATTACAAAACTGGGTACCGGGTTTGTGGGGCCCATTTTCCTCCCCCTCCCTGCTGCTCTACATGAGTCAGAGCAAGGGAGAATTCCCACGTCCAGTGAACAGTGCCCATTCTGTTATATCTTCTATTCAGGCCACAGAATAAAAACACAAACGGATCTACTTTTCACAAGCAGTCAACTGCAGTGGCTGTACCTTTATTAATGAAGGTTGCACAGGTTGGAAAGGTCCCTATTCTCTCTGATACTCACACTGGGTGTAAATCATGTTACTCACAGAAACCGTACAAGATTTGATTTCAGCATAACTTGCTAAATCAGAGCTGTAGGCTGAGAGTGCCCCACATGCAGACTGAAAGCCAAACCCTTGATAAATAAAACAGACTACTCTTAGACAGAATCAATGGGGAATTAACTTCTAGATCTGTGAAATAACACGTGTTCCCACACCACAGGCTAAAACACACAGACACCAGAAGGCTAAGTGCCCCTCTCTGAGACACACAGGAAGACTGTGGCAAAACTGAAAATACACAAATCATATTTCCTCCTCCAAAGGATTTCTTTTTAGCCTATTCACTGCCACAGTGCAGGTGCTTGTCTGCAATCCTGTGACCATTACTCCTGCTACACATCACCTGTGAACCATGATAAACCGTGAGGACAACAGAGAGCAGGCATGAATAGAAGACAGATTGTTAACTTCCTGGCTGAAAACTCTTTACAAGCAGTCAGTTTCCACAACTGTTAAATGGCAACCAAAACAGCATAGTGCAGCATAGTGCTGGCTTAATGCACATTGTCTCTGACCCTGGCTGCTCACTCTGACTACTTCAATGCAATGCTATCTTAGTTATGTTGACGTATTTTTATTCTTACAGTCGACATTACAAACGAGACCAGATAAAAAACCCAATCCACTACATGGTACAAAATCAACTGCACTATACTTTAATTCAATAATGCCACAACACACTGTTATGTGAAAATGTGATCAAAATTATCAGCAACTCAGCTATGTGCCTAGAGGCTAATAGAATACATACCCCCAAAAGCAGCACTTTGGAGGTATTACAGAGAGTACATAGGTTAGATTCTAAATAGTTTGTTCCCCTTGTCACTATGATGGCACAGTTTCCTAAACTGGGATACCTTTTGGACTTCCATATCAGAGAAGATAATGATTCCCAAGTGGTATGAATAACAGCAACCTAACAGATGTTAATAAATCCTACTGATTTAAAATAGTTAAGAGTCTTAAGGCTTTACTTCATCATGTGCAAAACAGATACATTATGCCTTTTCCATAAATAATGTATATTTTTTATTGACACAAAAATTTATTTGGGACAAGGACTTCCCTTTGAAAGATACTTCAACATTGCCTTCTTCACAAGAGTTCTTGTGTTCACACTGGGACCTCTTGGCACATCTGTATGGGTACACAACTGTGTATATTTGTGTTAAATCTTTTTGCTTAGCTTGCTTATTTACAGTTTGCACAAAAAGGATTCACTTGCTAGCAGAAAAGGCACAAACCATCCACTGCAAGAAGTCATGAAACAAAGTCCTCTGAGGACTTATTTTTACACTTAGAACTACCTATTAAGTCTTTGACATTAAGAAAAAAGAAATTAGCAAAACAAATGAGCATAGATTCATTAATGCAAGTTTAGATTCATTCTCACTTTTACATCTGCACCAAAAAGACTTTTTCTATGTCAATTTCTTATTTTTAAATAAGATACTACACAATATTAAATTTCTTTATGATCTTTAACTTAAATAAGTGTAACATTTTTTTTCTTATGTCTTTATTGATGTCTTATCTGATGAAGAGGGTGTGGTGCAACCAAAATCTTCACCAACCTGCAACCACTTCCAACCCATGAAAACACATCTCTGAACTGTTTTTCATAAAAACAAACCCACAAGACATCCTCATCTACGCAGACAGAATATTATCAACGTGAAAAAGAACTGTTTCTAGGCAAATAAGTTACTTGCTTTTGCTTATTAAAACTTTAGTGCAACTTATGAACACACATTCACATACGACTTCTTCCACCATAAACACACTTGAGGCAAACATTTTGTGGAGCTGTAACACTACAGTTTGAATTGTAAGGTGTTCATCTTTTGTCTATAAAATATACATATAGACTCAAAGCAGAACATGTCACCTAGCAAAGGATGTGCTAGACATTTGTGCCACCTGCACAAAAACTGTATTTGGTTCACTGAACCCTTTTCCCTCCTACTTTTAAGAACAGGTAGAAAATGGAGGAAGAAAATACAATGACTGAACTGGTCTATGCCCAACAATGAAGATGGTAAGAATGTTATTAAGGTTGATTAGATATCTTCTCTCACTTGGAATTAAAAAAAAACCAACTTTTTTCCAAGAACAAAGTTACATGGCTTTAATTACTGGGCTAAACAATTTGTTACTTTCTGAGACTCTCTTCAAATCATACACATAATCATAACAAAAACATATGTTAAGACACATCAAGGAATTTCTGATGCAAGTAAGAATATTTCAGGTCAGCATAAGCTGCACTGCTAAACATTAAAAAGATAAGCAAACAATTTTAGTAAAATGGCAGTGAGTTCAAGTGGGATCTGAACCCACAACAACCACCACAGTACTGCTCTTGCCAACTTCAGGCAAAAGCCCTGGCTGGAAGCCCTCATTCTTCCCAGCATTTTTAGATAAAGGGACGAGTAATCATCTGCATGTGTGTATGAAAGCCTGCTGAGATGATGGGCTAGCCACAATGCCAAAATCAAGGTCGTTAAAGACACTGCTTATGGAAAGGGTCACTTTGCTAGGAACAGCCCAACTACCAGTGAGCACATATAAGTGACTATTCCCCGTGTCAGAGCAGTTTGCCACTCTGCTTTCATCTGCCAGCTGACAAATGCCTATACAGGAATGTTGCAGCTGTCAAGGGAATATATGACTCAATGTATGTGTCTTGGAATGGATTCTGTAGGCAGCCTGGCCTCTGTTCTGAGGTACTGGGGAAGATAATTCCACAAAAGGACAATTTTGAGACCACAAAAATTCAAACCATAGCCTTGATATTACAAGAATTCTAGTTGATTTCAGCTGTTTCAACAGAAATAACCAGTTACTATGCACAAATGTCTCACTGACTAAGTTTTAGAATTTTTTTGCTCTTCCATCAGCACTGTTTATCCCATAACTCTCTAAAGGAAAACACAAATGCAGGCTATTGAACAAAGATACATGTCTAGAATTCTCTACCTCTCAGCAGTGCAGTAGATAGAACCTTCTTTACTCTGGCTGTGACCTGAGTCATCTGGCTCCTGTGAAACTGCTCCAATCAAACTGGAGCAGATTAACAAGCCAGAGAAGACAACAATAATAAAAAAAAGCATTTAACAGCATTTAAAGAAACTAATTCTTAAAACGATGTTGTCCTCAGCTAGTAGAAATCAGTTTAGCAACAAGATCTTTTCTGCAATGAATAGAGAGCTATCAGTTTGGTCTATCAGAAGTCACACAGGATTTTTTAATGGCAGTTTTTAGTGCAGGTAAACACTATCCTAAATTCCATTCCAAATCCTTTACCTTATACTTTCAGGTACCTACTAAAACTTTCTAAAACCAGTAAAGAAAATAATAATTCTCCTTTGCCATTCACTCGTTCCTAATTCTCAACATAAAGAAGTTGCAATAGCTGATCAGTAGAAGCTCCTCAGGAGGTTGTTCATTAAAAAAATCTTCTGCTCACTGGGGCTGAATACCAAGACCAGGTGCAGAATTCTGATCCCCGAGCTACTGTAAGAGTTGGCACAATTCCCTCTGGAAGCAATGTCAGGCCTAAATGCATGCAAATCCCAGGGTCTGAAGACATATGGAAGACAGCAGACTGTAGGACAAAACAGAAATCTCTGCACTGAATTCTTTCTTAATCAGCACATGAATGTCTCATGAATAAAGCAGTATTGTAATTCATCAGTATGATAAATAAGCATTCTAACACTTTCTGTATGATTTGGGGAAATGTACATAAAATTTGTCAGTTTGTTTCATGGTATGGAATGAGATAGCTCCTATAGGTATGGATTCCACTGTAAATATCTGTCTAGCTTTGCTGACCAGAACTGTATCCCATTTTTCCCTGGAAAGATATTAATGGAAACCAGCAAATTTAATGATTTGGCTCTGTCTATACAATAGGATACTACAAAATACTACAAAAACAAACTAGAAGTATAATCTTGCCTTTGTAGCAAAGCGAAGACAGAGGGTATAAATATACAGATTTCAGGTTAAAAAGGGAAAGATGCTGGTAGAACATATAATGGACTCTAAGAAACCTACTGAAGGATTTAGCCAGGAGAAAAGATGAGTATGTTTGGCCAAAGACTCTCTAGTTCAAGGGCAAACCAGAAAGACACAGGACCATGTTCCAGATGCAATTCAGAGGGATTAAAACACCTGAAGAAGGTAAAACTTCCAGGGTGTGTTATTTTAACACAGATAATTAATGTAGTATGTCATCCTGTTACAGTAAAATACAACATTGGCTTTAGAATCCCTAGGAGTGTTTTTGGGTATGCTCTCATATCTGTCATGATATCCCTTAGGATTCTGGGAAATTGTTTTTAACCTGAAGTGCGATCTTGAGATAGCTGCTCTGTTGCCTTAGGCAGTTGAACAGTGGATTCAAGCACAAAGGAGAGCACTAGAACATGAAACTTTCTTTCAAGTGTTCCTGAGACTCCAGCCTTGGGGCGGTAACCAGATTCCATTTAGTTTCCAAAGCATGTTGGATCCAAGCAGTGCAGCCCAAAACTTCAGTATGGTGAGCAATCAACTGGAGAGGGTAACCAGATCCCCAACAAACACTATTCAGATTCTCATTTTAAATGGTTCATATTTCCAGCTCACGTCAGATCAGGACAAGAGTGTCTTTCACAAAACCCTAACCTCAAATTCCTTTTGATGAAACACAGGAACAGTGGTAAGCCAGAGAGGGGATTTTTCAGTGATAGCAAGGGATCTCTCTTGTCACTTGAAACTACTATTTTCTATTTATGATCATATTCTGATGTTACAGCTCAACTCCAAACCTTCATTAGGAGTATATATAAGAAGCACTACTAAGCAGCTACGGATTAAGAAACAGTAAACTTAAGGATGCCCACACATCTCAATGAATGCACATCTACCAATTCCACACCAAGTTCATTGGCACCTGCTGCATTCAAATAGCAATAAATCTAAACAATAAATCCTCTACAGACAGAGGTACTTGAGAGTTTATGAAAATCAGACTCATTAGAGTATGATTTTTAACTCTATGCAAGTTTTCTACTTCCTAAAATATTTATTTTAATAATTCTGACAAATATTCAGATTTTTTAAAACTTGTTCCACAAAGTTTCTATTATCTGGGGATAGGATCTTATAAATTAGTACAGACTGACCTGGACTGGGCGAAGACCCAGAACCTGTCTCTCCTCAGTTAGCTGGGTGGGAAGACACTTGAGGCCAGAACACTGCAAGTCGTTACCTGTGTCCCAGCAGCTCTGTGTGGGGTCTTAGATGAACCTGAATGAATCTTTGTAGACATGACTTTAAAAAATTCTCTCAGAGCTATGAATATAGATGGAGTTGGTATTTTTCTTGTGCCAACTTTTGACCAATGTAACCAACCTAAAAGTTAATATAATCTTTAAAAAAAAACCTCCATTATAAACTTCTACAGTCTTGAGTACTAGAAGTTTATCTACTCTCCTTCTGGTGTAATTGATAATAATAATAGATTATTAATAATTTACATTAATTTAAAATAATGTTTCTTGCCCCAAGTAGGTGGAATTTTGAAGAATAAATATTAATCTGGATTTAAACTGAAGAATGAGATTTACAAGTACATGCATTCAAACTATCTGTGAATACACAGAAGTGTGAATACAGAGAAGTGACTACAGAAATTCTTGGTAACTTTAGCCAGATCAGACTTAGTCAATACTGACATCTTTTAACCATCTCACACATTTCTTGCAGATAGTTCCACAACACAAACCAATCTGCTTTCTACAGAGGCCAGTAGTTTTTGTCTCTGCACTTTCAGATACTCTTCAGGATGGACACAGCTAGTGACTAAACCCATTACCAAGATGAATAATTTCAATATTACCTTTGTGAATTGACTGCAGAAGCAAATTATTTGTTTAAAACATCAATTCTTGAATGTGAAGCATTTAGGTTCTATTTTTTTTTTTCCAGAATAAACATTTCCAAAGAAAAAAAGTTAACAGAATTCCAAACAGGAACCAATGACTACTTGAACTAATGTCAAGTTCAGAGGAGACAAAGAACTCACTTGTTCATAGAACTTATAATTTCTTCTTCTAATAAATGAAGATTTTATTCTTTTCCTCAAGTAAGGATTTTGACCAAATGCTACATTCAATTCAAACCAAGGCTAACATTTTGTTCACGTAACACATAGCAAGTCACAAAGATATGCAGCAAGTGTTTAATCTCCAGTGGAAAATCTAGTGGTTAACCATGCAAACAAATTATTTAACATTTTGCTCAGGAATCATTGCATTTCCAACTCCAGAGTGGTTAACATCTGCGTGTCATTTCAGGAACACATAGTTATGGTCAGGACATCCAGAATCTGTATCCACTAAAGCAAAAGCATGGAAGTTCAGGTTCTAAGGCACTTGACTCAACCAGACTATTAAATTTTCCTTCCCCTGTAAATGATCTGAGGTAATTTCAACAACCAGAACTGGAAAACGTACCCTCAGCTAAATGAATCATGAGTCTACAGAATGCTTAAATTCAGAAAAAGACTGACAGTAGCAACACGCAAATTGAAAAAAAAGGTTGAAGAAATGCAACAGGAAAAATAAATACAGCATGGGGTGTCTGTAAAGAGGTATCATACATGGGGACAAAAATCGAAAGCAACTTTTCTCTGTTTGTAAGAACAGCAATAGTATTTCCAGTGACTTACTAAAAGACCACCGAATAGGTCATAGTTTTTTCCATTAGGAAGATATGGAGAAAGAAGGACTTGTGTAAGACAGGAAAGATCACAAAGATGCATGCAAAAGCAGAATAAATGGGATAGGATAGGAATAATAATAGAATGTGAAAAGTACAGCCTGTTTGCAGCAAATTAGGATGGCATATCTAGACACAAAGGGCATGCAGTAACTTAAATACTCATCAGAAAAAAAACTTCACAGTGGAAAGATGAAGTACCTTGTGGAATAATCCATCTTTCGATGCAAGAGTCATTCATGCTTTGAAATACTAGGTCAGTGAAGCATTTCTTTAAAAACTGAATGTTGGAATGTCTTACATGGCAGAAAACACTTGTAGCAACTTCCCTTATGCTCAATATAAAAAGAAAGAACAAAAGATGTATCAAAGATAATTTACTTCTGTTTTTGCAGAGACAGAGCAAAAATAAATGAAGGATTGAAGTGTACGAGGTGTATGGCTCTGATAAAGCAGGTAGTGACACACAGCCTGTAACTGCCCTGGTACATCTCTCCTGCTACAATCACTATTTCAGTAACTCTGGGTTAGCAAATAGACTACTTTATCCAAGACGTCTTCTCCTGACTTGTGGAACTGCTCTGAAGCTGTAAACAGGGTGGTCCACATGGCCCAGGAATGGCATGACAGGATCTTCTCTCACACCATTTCTAAAAATTCTGCATACTTCAGGAGCAAAATCCTCCTCTTCAATCGACAGTCTACTCTTCCTATTGCTATGAGCATAAACTGAAGTTTGCTGAGCACCGAAAATCAAAGTGAGTTATCCGAACTTGAAAGAGTAGCTCCATTCTTTGACAATTCTTCCCAAAAGTTAGCACCAAAGAATCTGCAGTTGAGTATTCGTTCCTCATTTAGCCATTTTATTTTGTTAACTTTTAAAACACAAATGCAGTTACGAAATACCACAGTGTACGATAAATTGGAAAATGGCATCATACAATTATAAAAAAATATCTAAAGGAGATAAAATTTGGCATGATTTATACTGAAAAAAGATGTTCTATAGTGCTCAGTGGTGTTCTATAGTGGCATAGAGATTTCAGTGAATCAGTAGATTTCCTCAAGAAAGTATGCATACCATTATTAATCTCATGGACAGAATTTGACAATGTATTATTTACAAGCAGTACCAAACTGCTAATGCTGCAATTTTCAAAGAGATTTTCATAACTTACACACCCAAACTCCACTGAAATATGAGCATCCAGTTCAAATTAAGTTTTTGAACATCTCTCACTATGAGTTTCCCAATCCCAAAGTACACAATAATTCCTTCTTCTAAGATAAGTTTTGTTATTGTATCACCTTTCTCATAGAGCTCTTCCATCGCTCTCCAGGTTTCAGCTCGGACCTCTCGATTGCTTTTACCTGGAACTTGTGCCTCAGGCCAGTGTATCAAATAAAGATCTAAAAAAGAAATAGAACCAGACTGCTTTGTAAAGTGTCCAAAAAATAAATATATCAAAGCACGAGACAGCGTTTCCCCTCCACAATGGCCCCTAACACATTATCATAATAATAGTTCCAATTACTACTCAGTGATCATTACTATATACATCCAGTTGTAATAAATGAATTTTATAACATCACATTAACAACTAAGGGTAGCAGAACTTGCACATGTTCCACATGTTTAGGTCACTGTAATCAGAATTTCATGGTTACATATGCACTTAATAAACTTTCCACACATAACAAGCCCCATTTAAATCAAAAGGATTTTGGTCACTGGAATTATGAGTGGACTACTACTTATTAAGTGCTGCAAGCCTTCCATTTCATGGAAGATAAATATGTTTGACAGTTCTGCAGATATTTGATACAACCTCAGCAGCGGGTCTATCTTCTTCCTTTCTAAAGAATTCCACTTATGAATTTCTGTTGAAAACGACAGCACAGTCTATATGCAGATAGTTTTTTGTCTAAGTTTTGTGGCAGCCTTTGTGATTTTTTAAAAGAAATTTTTAAAACAATATTTTAAGATGACAAAATTATGCTTTATTAAATTTTTTGGCAGGATTAGCACGATTTCAAACACAATTAAGATTTACTGCTGATGAAATTACCATCGAATCATAGAACCTTTTCCTAATATCCAACCTAAACCTTCCCTGACACAGCTCCATGCCGTTTCCTTGGGTCACTGGTCACTAGAGAGAAGAGACCAGTGCTGCCCCTCCACTGGCCCTCATGAGGAGGCTGTTTGTGTGCTGTCTTCCTGCAAGAAGAGACTGTTCTTCAATTGAAAAAGGAAGCACTTCCAACATAAATTGAGAAATGTACATGTACTGGACTCAAGAGTTCCAAATCAGATTTAAATTTTTAAAATGACAGGATCTATAACTCCTTTATAAGTTTGTAGACACTGCTAGACATTCTGAAGGAGAAATTTAGAGATACTTGGAAAACAATTACATTTCTATTCAAATTCTAACTGCAGATTAAACAGGTAGCTGCAGGGATCCCAGTCAAACAGGTTTTGGCCTTTGCTGTATATATTAGTCTGATGAAAAACAGGAAAAGAAAGTAAATAGATGACTGAGATGTGTACCATTTTCTTTGTGCTTTATAATATTCCTTTTCTGGCAGTTCAAATAGAGTTAAGAAAAAAACCCGACTTGTTTGCAATGAGAAGAGTTTTTTGTTCTTTGAATACATCACACCATTAATTTACAGCACTTCTTTGAGAAAATACAGATCCTCTGCTTTGTGAATAATAAAAAAATGGGGGGAAAAAAGGAAAAAATTCCTTTTATTCACAATTTAATGACTACACTAATGATTACTGTATCAGTGGGCTGGTATATTAGCTTTGCCCCTCTAAAAATACAAATTCAACCTTGATTTAAGATGAAAATGTAACATGAAATTCATTATAATACACCAGCTCCAATTTTGGTACATCATTGCAACACATTGAAGACAGTGCTTTACTTACCTTAAGAATCGAATTAGAACAGTACAGAATTCTGTACAGTAAAATACATTAGAGATATAGCAAGGCAAACGCTTTGTATGTGTCACAAAAATCACAAGCTACATTAGCAATTTCTGATATCAATAACCCATTTAAATGTAATTTTAAACTTTTAGACTTTTAAATACAATAGCTCTGACAAACAAATAATCACGTATATAATCATCTTCAGCATCTGGTTTTGCATCACATTTAAGGAGAACGTTGCTCGCTCTTTGCCCTTTTATCCATAAAATCCACATCCAATTCCACAGGCAGTCTTATTCATCACCAATCTATGAATAATTACTTCTTCACTAATTTCTCTGAGAAACGAAGTAGTATTTATTAAAAGTAAATACCAATTCTGTCACATTTAACTGAAAACTAGTATTGGGATATTGATTAAAATGTTTGAGGTTATGTTCAAAACTCAGGACTACTCGAATTCCATTGCCAATAAAATTTCCACGGATTTACATTAGACATAAACCCAAGGACTAGCATTAGGAATTGCTAACATCAAGTATTCATTTTGATCCAAAATATACATGCTACTGGGCCTACTTGCTGCATGGAGACTGCCATATTTGTATTAAAACGTTTTTGCTTGTATAAAGCAAGTGTCATATCTAAGTAGGTGCAAGTTACTGATATCTGATGCCTACCTCACAGAAAAATGGAAGAATTATCTATTTTGAATTGCTGCTTGCTATGTTTTCCAAACCAGACTAGTAAGAACTGCTTAACTATGCAGAAAAATGTCATTTAGGAAAAATAATCAAACTTCAGCAGAATTTCACCACCAGTTACTTCTCCAAAAGCCTGACTGTTCAGTTAGACACCACAGCTTGCAAATGCTAACAGAAATAGTTACATCATGGATTTCCACAGACACAGATGCATTGTACTCGGCTCAGGAAATTGAAACATTCTCCAAAGAAAGACTTTTAAGATATTTGATAACTGAAAGATCTCTGGCCTTGGACATCTAAAAAAATGCAACACATCCCCGTTCTCTGTATTAGTGTCTGAGGCCTCTGATGCAAACAAGATTAGCTGCTGGTCCTTTATTTTAGAAAGGCTTTGTTACGAGGTACACAAAGTCCATACCATCCTCTTATGTTTATTTCAATTTAGGCTTTTTCATTGAAATAAAAATTACTTCACATTTAGAAATATTGGCATATAGGGCTAGAAAGCAATCTACTGGGTCACCAAGTACAGTTTTCCTGACTGCAAGAAGTATTCATGAAAGATGTGGGGCAAAGGTGCCTTATCTCACAGATAAAGAATAGAACAGTCCTTCTGCCAGTCATGTGTAAAGCACCCCAGCACAGCTAGGATCTCACTTCTACTGCATCTGTTAGAAAACTTTCCATCATACCTGCAGGCCAATATAAACAACAAGCACCTCACAAAGCAAGGTCTGTGATTTCATCTTTATTTGTACACATATTCACACCCTACACCCACACACACATTTTCTTTTGTTTAAAATATTTTCCCTCCTCGGGTACTGGGTTTGTGAGAACACAAACATTCTTAAATTCCTTCTGGAGGCAAGAAATTAGCTTTAAATCATTGACTGAAACAGCTTATAGTTCTAGCAATCAAGAAATACATAACTTTATCACTGGAGGTTTTTAAGAACCGACTACATTTTTGTTGAGAACAAGGTTGTGCCTTGAAGCATGGGAAAGATTAATCAATATCTTGAGATGCCATCCAACCACGTATTTTGTAAAAATAAACTTAAATCAAAAAATCCACCTTGATTCACAGTATCAGGATGCACTGGAGAAAGAAGAAAAAACCTCTAAACACTCACAATCTGCTTTTGTATTTAACAGCTCTTTAAAACATCCTCTGCAGACAGTCAGGCTGTAATGGTGCAGCAGTAAGCGAAGGCCTGAAGGTCATTAAATGTCAATGCACAGTGGTGCAGGAAAACTAAAACTAACACTTGAGTTGCTTTCACACAGACATTTAAAATAGAATGGCTTATTGCTTCTTAGTGGTTGCAGCACCTACAATCAACACACTTCCTCCTAACTGGAAAGTACAGAGCCATTTTACACATTTAAAAGCCAGCATGATGTTGTTGTGGAAATAAAAGTTTGCAATTCTATTCAAATCTCTAATACAATATTTTTTAAAAAGTCAAAATTGACTAAAACAAACCTAGTTGTATGGAAAACAAGCTCTGCCTTACAGCAAGCCTAAAAGCAAAAGTATATTTTGCAATGTTTCCCAGCTGTCTTAACGCAGTGATCATATTTCCTTGCTTTTCTCAATAGTCACTGCACTCAATATTGATATGTATTTTTCTTTCTCACTCAATCCTTTTTGTTTTGTGTTTCCTTCTATTGAACAAGTATCAATGTGAAACAACCTACAAAGTGTTTTGAAGCAATACAGAATCTGAATTATGAAATACACTCATTTCACGTGGCTCATCTATTACAGTGAAGATGCTGATAGTGCATTTGTCCTGCTCCGGCTGGGGATTTGTCATAGGCCAGATTTGCCTGAATGGGACAAACTCGGAACAGTCAAAAGGAAAATAAAATTGTTTATGAATTTGGTAACCCACAAATCAGCATTCAAGAAGTTACTTTAGAGGTTGGATCTAAATCCCAAGGAATGTATTCTGCTGCTGCCAAACCTGTAAGATCTGCTGCCATTTCATATTGGTTTGCTGTGACTGCTAGTTGAGGATCACATTTAGAAAATGCAAGAAGCAGAGTATCTGTTACAACCACTGCCCACAAATAATACAAATTTCCATCATGTCATGGATATATAATCTACCAGCTCAAATAAAAATCCTGGAACACTGCTCCCCTAGTACCATTTGTCTGAAAAGTGTTTATTGAAAAGGCTTCATAACAAGTATCTTACATGGAGCACTTTTTCTCTTAAAAAGCTGTGACTGCTTTCAACAGCTCATCTGTTTCAACAGCTGGCATTCTCTATACTGATAATGCACAGATTTATTAATTCCTGTTAGATTATTTCCCAGGTTTCTAATTCAGTCTTTATGGGTGGACTGGATAACCCATAAGGACTCTCAAGAAAATTAACATGAACAAAAAGCTTAGCTGCACATTTAGCTGCCAGGGCTCCTGCAGCTTTTTCTTTTTGTACTCTTCTGAATTACTAACTTTCCCTCCAACACAAAGATCTAACATCACAGATGTATTATTTAGGATCTTTCCATTTTCTTTATGAACTATGTATCTTTACAGAAGATGTGAACCCCTACATACTTGGTTAATACCACAGAATGAAATCAGGAAATTCTGATTTATTCTGATCAGCATTGATTTTGGTCACTGTGGCTGACTAAATGGTTCAGGAATAGCTATATAAATTTTTCAGACATCTCCACATCAGTGGAAGAAAGGTGAAGAAGGAGGAAAGATGGGTAAGGGTATTAAAAAAAACCAAAACAAATATATTTTTTAAAAAAGGAAAAATCTAGTATGGAGACAAATTGTGCAGGCAGCTGTAACATTCCTTAATTGGTCTTAATAATATGTGCACAAGAAGTCTCAGCTCTGAGCACATCTGACAAACGAGTTCTGTTTATGCCATTCCAAGGATTCACTCACATGGTGACAGCATTAGTACATTTCTTGCTCTCAGATATTCTTTTTCTTCTTTCAGGCATTTCTGCTTAGCAACAATATGTAAACTCAGTATTTTTGTGAGCATCTATTCCAACTACTACCTGAGAAAATAAGAACAACTTACAGTACTAGAAGGAATCACTGCAAATGACTTCTTGGAAGTGAATCAAGTTTTTCTCTCATCAACATTCAGCACCAGTGCCAGAGCAAGAAAGAGAAAAAAAAAGCAAACACAAAATATAACAAGCAGAAAACAGAGAGGAGGAATAATGTTATTTCTCAGTTTAAAGGAGAAAGGGCTTGAAACTTTTTTTATGAAAGTCTCATTGCAGTGACCTGCATTTGCACAGGACAAACAAAAAGGAATTTCACTTCATTTTGCATTAGTCTGTACCTGGAGGAAGTTAAGGGATACATTTCCAGAAAGAATGGAGCCAAAGATGTGCATACAAGTACCTCCGTCTAATAAATACAAGTTTTTCCCTGTTCACCTTGTAAAGTACTCAAGCAAAAAAAAAAGCCAGTGAATACAGCACACAGTTGCCATTAACATTATACATTAATTCAGCAAAATTCACTTCCTCATTGAAGTTTGTTTATTGCCAAAATAAGCAAATATGTTTATTTTCAGGTACCTCCTCTCCTATGACCTGTTGCAAGAATTAATTGTCATCATTACTGCAACTCTGCCTGTCTAATAAGGCAGTATCAATATTACATCTTTGACTACAAGGAGTTTATGATCAGGGCAAATAAGCTGGTAGTTAAGCTTTAATTTTAGTTTTTTAAAGTCTTGTAGATATGTCTAACATTTTCCCCAAAGCATATTCCATCAGACAGACCAAACCAAGGGCAGTATTCAGAATTTTTAAAAGTTTAAAGACCTACAAAGTAAGTTTTAGAAAGGACTCCCATTCCTTGAGAAAAAGAAAACAGACCACAGAAGAAACCAGGCATCTTTGTCACCCTGTTGCCAATATATTATTGTAAAGTTTATGAATCCTTGTTTCATAGGTTTTGCGTGTTTTTAGCAAAATATATAAAACTCACATAGTTGTTCCTCAAATAATTTTACAATAAAAAATGCCTTTACAAAACATTTGCAACAAGAAAAAACTCTGTGCTCTCAACTGTATGCATGTGAACTTTCCAGAGAACAAAGAGAACAAGAAACCTGCAAATGTGTAGGCTGAATAATAAATGTGCAAATAAAGGCAGAATTTGGTTTCTGTGACCCATCCATACTACATAATTGTTTTCAGAACTCATTCATCTTTGCAAGTACCCCATGGAAGGCACAATAAATGAGCTATATGGAAAGATTCATACCAAGATATTCAACACCAAGTCTTTCACATGACTCCAAGCAGGCCTTTTTTGTGTTTTCATAGCCATAATCACTATGCCACAGCTTGGTTGTTATCCAGAGGTCCTCTCGCTTCACACCACTCTCTCTGATGGCCCTTTGGAGCAGGGATTCACAGCCGTATCTTTTTGCTGTGTCAATATGACGAATGCCACATTTCTGTAGGGCATGCACCACTGCAGCATGGGAATAGCCACCCTGGTGGGAAGTACCTAAACAACAAAAGCAGAAGTGAATTGTCAGCAGTGAATTATGAGGGGCAAATTTTATCATTGTTTTCAATTTTTCCTTCTTTTTTTTTTTGATATATTGACACAAAACCTCCTTAATTAATTTTCATTTTCTAATAGTAAAGAAATGGTAACTGACTGATCTTTAGGCGTGGAAAATATATGAGGTGGGAGAAGTTGGTGCTGATCAGAAGTAACTCCATCAAAATCAAATATCAACAGCATTTAACTATAAAGAAGTGATTTAAAGAGTCAGGCTGAAAATCATCAAAGAGAAAACACATACTTTATGGAAAATTAGTGTATGTCTCTTATTTTTCATATAGAAGCAAAAGAAGATGAAAATATTTTAAAAAGCCCAAAACCCCAACTTTTAAAACCATTTACTTTGCAAAAAGCATATCTTGAAACCTTTACTCTATTGAACTTCTGGTAGCTTGAAGTTATTATTGCATTGTACAGTCCCAGGCTGGGCCATACTGCAGGTGCCATTTACATAATGTCAAACTCTGCAGTAACCAAAACAATGGAATCCTACACAGGAGTTACAGAATGGGCATGAAAGGAGTTTCAGTAACAAAATGCTGTTACTGTCATTGTGTGGGGATTCACTGGACGTGTATTTTGCATGCCAAGGGGACGGAAGGAGGAGGAGACTCAGCAGGAAAAGCAACCAGCAGGAGGACTTCAGATAAAGAACTGGTTGAGAGCAAGGAGGATGATGTTTCTACTTACCCTTTCCTGTTAGTTGTTTTTCCTGCCATGAGCCCCTCACCCATTCACCCTCACTCCACACGCTTCCCACAAACAGTATTTTCTAGTTTGTTGGAGGAAATGCTCAGTCAGTTCCAGTCAGCTCCCAAGTCACCTCCTTCCAAGCTGATGAACAGTTCTTAAAGGCCCTCATGCCGTAAACAACAGGCAGCACGAAATGGCTCCGTCACTGACTGCAGGAATGGCCCTGCACAGTCCTGAACAGGCCACAGCAACAGGGCTTCAGCCACTGCTAAATCTAAATAAATGAATAAAGGACTCCAGGTCAAAGAACTGAAATTACAAAATTACCCCTGCAAATGGCCACCCAGCCTGCCACAAAAAGGGCACAAACGAAAGCACAGGTGCTCGTCCTCAGAGCTTCCTGACCCCAGTGGGGCAGCAATGCCCAGGGGAGGCTGCAGGACTTTCTCACTTGTTTTAACAACACGCTACAAGGAGAACTTACAGTAGTCCAATTTGCATGTAAGGCAAGCCAGGTTTTCCTAAATGCTTATCATTTTTGTTCATTCCTGGTCTTAGAAGGAAAGCCAGTGAGTCTTGCTCAACACACAAACTCATTTAAAAAAAGATATAATATGGTCTGATCTCCCACCCATACACATCAGGATCATGACATCCTGCTGATCACAACAGGACAATTTCCACTTTATATTTGAGACCAACAAAATGTGGAGTAGTGAATTCTTGATTTGTCTTCATGGACTTTAAAGTGATGAAATTATAATACTGTATTCCTGTAATTTTGACATGCATATCATAAGTAATTTGCTTTCCAAACATAAACAAAGTTTTTAATGTTCTAAAAGACAAAACTTTAAATCTTTTTTTTTTTATAGCCACTAAATATGATTACCAATTGGCTTAATTTCTGAGCCAACTAGAAATAAATGTCTCTACAACTTGTTTTACATCAAAATAACTTAAGCTAAGTCAACTTGATTTTCAAAATAGCTGTTTCAAAATCCTCATGAATGTTTAAGAATTTTAGATGGCAATGCTACTACATTACAATTATGGGCAAAGAATATATATGCAATTTTATATTATTCAAGTCCTAAAGGAATTTTATTACAGAATTATATAACTAGCATAGAAAAATTACTATACTTCTTCATAACAAACCCTTCACTTTTAATATGCTGATACTGGTGCAAAATAAATGAGGTTGTAACTATTGTGTCTGTTTCTGGCTGAATGGACATTTCTAAGCACAGAATGAATGGAGTTCATTTAGAGGTCTTGCAAATGGACTCTGACTCTTTTCATGCATAATGGATTTCAGTAAGAGCATTTAGGCAAAACAACTTTTTTTTTTTTTTTTTAATTTAACCCTTTAAGTTAAAGGGAGAGACTGGTTAAGAAGGAAAAATCAGAATAATTTTGTTATTGTTCCCCATTCAGTGATGGCATGCACACTCGTTACGCAAGAAATAAAGACAGCAAGATCAGTCTGGAGGAAATTATCTCAATTTCTATGCGTAAAAATGAACTACAACAGTCCTCGTGCACTGAACAGTAATTAAAAAGAAATCAACAATTATTTAATATTACCACTTTGCAAGCCAACTTAATCATGAACAATCGGTTGATAAGCTAATTACGCTACTAAGGTAACACTTCTAGACTTTAGAAATCAGTTTTCT
The DNA here is from genome assembly GCA_013400235.1 of Oriolus oriolus. Lineage (NCBI taxonomy): Eukaryota > Metazoa > Chordata > Aves > Passeriformes > Corvidae > Oriolus > Oriolus oriolus. The sequence continues at coordinate 667,019 of VXBT01003167.1, read as the reverse complement.
TGTGTTTACACATGTGATTAAAGAAGTTACAAGTCATAGATGCAGAAGGATGACAAAAGAAGGTGGACTGACTGAACTTTCCAATTTTTTTATATTAGAAATTGAAACAATGCTATTTGAACACATTAACATTATTACAGGTTTGGGATTCCCCTTTGCTCACAGAGATGTAACTCCCACTGTACATGTATATTTAAAGACAAAATCCAATCATGCATTTAAAACTAGTATGAACCTGCACCCTTTCCATCCCCTTCCTGTTTCTAAAAATATTTAATAATTTTTTTCCCTAGAACTCGCTGATAAGAAATAGGAATCCCTTTCAAAAATCTATGTCAAATATAAGTAAGTTTGGAAAAGCTTCCTATTTTTTAGCTGATATTTTGTTTCCCAGGGAACTAGCACTGTTACCTCCCTGACTGAACTAAGCTAAATTTGACAGATTGGAAGACGTGCAAGACAATTACATTCCTATGGATTTTGTGAAAAACCGGTGGTTCTAAGGGACAAGGATACTGCAGTGAAAATATGGATAGGTCAGAGGACACAAATCCATGGAAAGTAGGCTTAATTAGTTACGCTGTTATTTTGTCACAGTTACTCATCACTTTCTTGGTACCCTGAAGAATACTGCCATCAAAACTGGAGTGAGAAAATGCTCTGACAACCCATAAAATGATACAAAGATTATTAGAAAGGCAGAATCCTGTTCATAATGCAGTTGCTACAGGGGAAAAAACCCCAATATGCCAATCAGCAACACCTCCCCCAATCCCTCAAAAATAGAAAATCAGCAACATCTCCACCCCTGACACCATCAAATATGTAGAACAAGTAACAAACCACCCGCAATCCCCCCTCCCAGATTTATGCACCAGCTCAGCTCTCAGCCTCATTAAACTTTCTGTTCTCCCTCGCAAAGCTGTAGAACTAGAGAGAGAGAGATCCAAAGCATCAACAGTTTTTCAAAACAGAACTAGGATCTACTTCCTCTCCCTGCTTTCTCCCTCCCTGTATGGAGAAACGTCTCCATGTTCTTTGTGAAATGTGAAACGATTATTCATTTGAATATATAAAAATGTCCAGTGACATGAATAACTTGGGCTACTTGAATTCAGTGGAATAACACTAGGAAAGTTCCTGCTGGTGAAACTCCAGGCAGAATATTTAGAGATCATGTCAGAGATTAATGATCTTCTGACATCAGTACTAAATTAAAAGAGTTGACAAAGAAAACACCTGCAAAGATGCCCATTCCTTGCTGATTTTTTTGTATCTCCAAGTAATCACTTAGGAACTCTCAAAGCAAAAGCTCAAACATCCTTTTATCAATTCTTACACACTCATTGTGTATATATGGTATTGTATACCGTAACAGGCTTGAAATACCTGATTCTATTAGTTTTATTTCTACTATTTCAACATTACATCAATATAACACATCTTATGAATATATTGAATTTTTTGGTGTTCATATAGTTTGATTTCCTAACTACCTTATGAGAAAATGTGATGATAAAACATAAAATGGCCATACATAATGCAAAAAACATATAACACATTCCAAGGTTAATTGCTAATCCATTTACAAAACCACATGCCTCTTCTATGGAAAGGCTCAAGGACAGACAATCCTTACTTGCTGTCCTTGCTGTCTGTCTTACATCCTCCTCCTAATTTTGTATTCATATGATCCTCTGACAAGCTGACTCAGATTGTTAAATGGCAAAAAAAAGAGTACAGTTTCAGAATTATTCATGAACCTGAATAATTCCTCAGAGGGGAAAACCCACTAAATTTTGGGGAAGGGATGGAGCAAAACAAGTTCCCCCTTTGGCATCGGCAGTTAAATAATTTGATTTAATAAACGCTTTTATTCAAATTTTAGAAAAAATAAAATCACAGTTATCTCCTAGCCAATCAACAAATGATCAGAAAGACCTTCTCCATGAACTTGTCTCCTGGAGCCTTTCTTTCTATTATATTCCCCAACACCATCCCTACAGCTGCTCTCAGACAAGCAGATAATGTCACACTAACTTTCTATCACCACAACACTAGAACCCAAGTGTTCTTACTGCCATAGTAAACTATTTGGCATAGTTTTATCTTAATGGGGTCAGTTACTCTGAAAATCCTATGTGGCATCACAGGACAAAGTATTCAAGCATCCTCTCTCTTCTGGAGTGAAGGGCTCTCCTCTGCAGCACGTGAAATCAAAGTCAACCTCGCTATGAAGTTACTACACTCCACAATTTTCATGAGGCAACTGGAGACTATTTCAAGCTAAGAGATCCAAATTTAATAACAATTACCTTTACAAAATAACTTGGATTCAGAGTACAAGACTGGCACCCAATGTGCATATAAAATAAGGCAGCTACTCCTGAGGGAATGGAGCCTATAGAGACAATGGGCTTCTGGAAAAACTAGTAGGACACCATCAACAGAAACAGAAAGACACTGAGCAGACTCCCATTAGATAACCAATGGTTCTGTAATTGGTCAGAATGAAAGCAGCACACAGGTTTATCTAATACTTAGTCATTTAAGGCAAGCTTCTCTTGCCTCTGTAAAAGTTATTTGGATTATGAATGGTTTAATTTTTTTAGTATGTAAGTTTACTTTGGTAATGCTTCTCATTCTTTTGTTTGTTTGCTTGTTTGTCTGCTAAATATGATGCATTGCTTAGTGCAAAGGTGTCACTCTGGGAATGTTTTTCCCCTGTACGACTCAGAACACACTAACAGAATTCAATAACAGGAGAGAAAAAAAGTAAGCAAGAATGATTTTAAACTCTGCAATTCTACTCAGGCAAGTTCACACAGGCACAAAGAAACAAAATGCAGGAATACAGCCTTGCCTCAAGGCAAGAGGGTAGGAGAGAGCCATTACGTGTTTATTATGTATCCAGGGAAAGGGAAGCCAGAATTGCTGGTTTTCTCTCTTCCTGAGAGGAAGGAAGAAATGGCAATGAGCCATTGTTGACAGAAGCACTCTATTCCCTTCATCCCAAAGAGACTCTGACTGTAAAGGATATTCAGATCATCTACTGTAAAATGACCACACATTTCTGTTCACTGACCCACCATTTATCTCCTCAGACCCTTAGACAGGAAAGTAGGTGCAAGAGCAACTTCTCAGAAAGTGTCGCACAGCAATCCCAGAAAGTCTGCAAGTGGCATCTGACATCAGTGGGATGCTATTGCTCTGATACGGCACCAATTCACGAATGTATTTCTGGCAGCAGAAATAACTATCACCCCAAAAATGCAAATATTTTTTTCAGCAATAGTAAAGAGATTTCCACTGGAAAAGTGCCAGCTATTTATTCATCTGTAGTAGTCAAATATTTTAATCATGCACAAGCTATCAATAAAATCTGGAAAGAGACCTACACATTTGAAAGGCAATTATGAATGTGTAATTCGTGTAGAAATTTCATAAGCAGAGGAGCAGCACACATTTATTTAAATGCCTTTACAGACCGACTGCCAAATCTTGAAGCCTTTCTTTCACTCCACACTTTCCCACCACCGTGAGAACTATTTCTCATTAACAACCAAATTGGTTTCAGATGCTCTGCTATAAGATGTTACCTTAGAAACCATTTGGTAAAAGACTGTGGCTTCCTTCCATAGAAATCTCAAGCAGTGAAAAGGCAGATTTTCTGGCATAAATCAAATCCAATTTCTAGGGTTCACTAAACCTTTTCTCCTCAGAATAATGTTTTGTGACTAGATCTTAGCAGTTAATAGTGCACGAAGAATTGCTGGTGTGAACCAGTTTTAAATTATTTTCATTCTATTCTCTTTCTTAACTCAATTGAAATTACTTCCAGTACATACCATACCTATTCTTAACCTGTAACTTCATAACTAATAAGGATATTTACTATGTACAGCAAATAAACAGACTGAACAAAACTATCATTTCCCTTCCTTTTTAAAACATGTTCTTAGACTACTCTATCTGATAAGGATGACATTAATTAACTAACATTAGACATTTGGAGATACTTTACAAATGAGACAAATACTAAAAATGAGACAAACACTACAAATGAGACAAACCCAATTTTTTTCTCCTCCATAAAACTTTCACAAAAAAGAATGATCAAAATAAAATAAAATACTAAGCCCATATTCTGTACTTAATTAGAACATTATCGTTATCATTCCTGCTGTGAAAGGTTGACTTAAAAATAAATTATATAAATAATTTGTGATTACACATAACCAACATACAATTATGTAGAGGGACAGCAAATTTAAGAAGCGTAGTTGAACATGAGACCAGTGATTCAAAGCTACTTAAAATGCTGTAAAGATAATATTAAATGCTGTAAAGATAATTATAAAGAGAACTGTGATTTGTAGTGAGTCGTAGCTTTACACAATGAAAAGTATGTACAATAATTACCACTGTGACATCCTAATTCAAGCTGATGGGTAATTTCTGACATCATACCAGTGCCCTTTACTTGCAAAGTGCAATTGTGAATCATGCCAGATCCTCCTCTACTACCACGTGACAGTGTGAGGTCTGAGACTTGCCGTGTCCCACTGGTAACTAATTGTGTTCATGAGCTCAAGGACAGCAACAACCCAGCTCCCCTTAGTGCAAACTAAGCTGAACAATAAAGAATGTTTCTGATTAAACGCTTATTTTCCCCCACACCATCTTAAGAATTTAAAATGCATTTTCTAAGTTTCTGAGACAAATAACATCTCCTCTAGCCCCTCCTCTCGCACTGCACATTCAGCCTTAGAACTTTAAGCATTAGAATGCAAAGCACTTCCATTCAGGCACTAAGAATGAGAAACAGACCTTAAAGTTATGAAACTGCTGCAAAGCCACAAAGATGGCTTTCTCCTTTCTCTCCCTTCTTCCTCTACAACAAGGATTTTGTATCACTCTCTGTGCTGGACTTTGCATAAACATTAGAACTGAAGAGAGTTCAGGAATGAGACCCTCCTTTCTCCCCATTTGGTGGCATGAGGAACCACTGCAATTCAGGTTACAGCAGCATGTGACATCACCATTCAGTGCTGCCAAAACTAGCAAGCTCTTGCAAAGAAAAAAAGGTATAAGGACTAAAATCTGCTACATGAAGGTTGAAAGATAAAGTTTAGCTTTCTCTTAGTTCCCCCCACAAAGTTTGGTATAATTTTTTTACACTAAACAAACATGCTGAAATACAAAAATGATATATACTGGAGCTTGCTTCTCTGTTGATTTCAAACTGCTTACAAATCATTTGTTCTTCTCTTGGGCAATTAGGCTTGTAACATTTAAAAATCTTAATGGCAACAGGAAAGTTAAAAGCATACACATGAAGTGCTTCTGCTTATACTGGTAAAAGTCTTAATTATTAAACACTGGTAGAAACCTAAATTGATTTATTACTTAGACTTAGTGAAGGACATCTAAAATTCACCTGTATCACATCAGCAATACAGTGATTACCAAAAAGAATCCAGCACGAGAAAGGAAGCTATTTTTCTGCTATTAAATCACAGTTCACATGCCATAATATAAGATAAAATCCCAAGCAAACATATAAAAAGGTGACCTCATAGATTTGTAGGTGTACAAGAGAGCAGAGACAGAGCAGCAACTTCCCTCAGAAAAACAGAGAATATTTCTGTACTGTGTAGACTCTGATGTAAGCAAAAGTTGGATGTAAGCATTTTGCCTCAGATGCATTTATTAGTACCCCTCAAAACAACACTTGTACAGCATTCAGTCTTTTTTTAAGGAATGAAACAGCACCGGGGTGGAAGGAGGTGAGTCTAGAAGAACTCAAGGGAGGTAGGAGCTCACCAGGTTTAGTCAGGTTGGGAGAGGACACTGCTTTGTTCCACTGTCTACGAACACCCAGCTGCCTGGGACATGGCCACACTCTGTACAGGAGAGAAGTTAAATATCTGGAGGCCCTCAAAGATCAAGTACAACTTCTCAAGGTCAGATCTACTGAAACAGTGGATGAATTGAGACAGAAAGATTTATAGAGGTGGCATTTTTTTCATCACAAGAGGCTATTAAGGCAACTTGGTAACCATGGGTGAGAAGCAGAGCCCCAAGAGAATAAAAATAATGGCTGAGACATAAAACAAAGAGAAGAAATAAACAGCCAATTCTTATTACAGGAAAAGATTAATAGCAGGGAGTGCCATAGGTCTTGGTACCAGGACCACTGTTCCATAAATTTCCTTAAGAACCAAAGCCATGAAGAAACAAGAGCCATGAATTTAAAAAAAGGCAGTAACAGTAGAAAACAAAAAAAAGTGAAGGCTTGATTCTACTGCCATTGAGTTGAAAAGCAAAATCTCATTTTATTCCAGTCCAGCAGGACTGGGTCTTCTTTTGACCACAGCTAAGTTTAAGAATGAAAATAAGCAACTTTAGGATTAATAATTAAGAAGTAGGTAACTGGATTAGTAACACATAATGGAATGTTAAAACACTTCCATTCAGCATTAAGATTTCAATTTATGTAGCATTTTGATGAAAAAAACCCTAACACAACCTGATGCAATGAAAGTGGAGCAATCTGATGCTGTGCTTTTTGCCAGGAGGCCTATTTGTTGTGAAAAGAACTGGGAACAATACAAGAAATCCTGAGTGGTTGCAATGCAAATGATGCAATGTCTTAATGCAATCAGTGAAGTAAAAATCAGTAAAAACTTACTTTTACGATTTATTTACTTAGACAAGGGTACAGCAGAGTATCAGCCGCGTTATCTATGAAACACCCTGAAATGAGGACAGATATTTTAATGGTTTCCCTTGAGTCTGGAAGGATTGTGTGTGTGTATTACTTTCCCCTGGGCTTTGGCTGTTTGACCAGAAGCTTCCCAGAGCAATACCTGACTGCTTTCCCAGCTACAGTACCTACACTAATGATGCTGGGCATTCTTGAATGACCTTCTGTAAAGGACATTATTACTACTGAAAAAATAGTCACTGTGTGTGACATGAGCAAGGCACAATGAGTATAAAGACTTGATTATTTTGCTTAGTAATTGCCTGTCCTGAGCCCCTTCCCAAACAAGCATGCAATTAATTTTATTCTTTAATAGGAGGGTATCATCAAATAATTTTTTTATCTCATCAAGTTGTTGTTAATTCTAGCTGCCCCAAAGAGTACATAGAAAGCAACTTTACACAAAAACATTCTATGAATTTTTTGTATCACCAGCACATCTTTTCAAAAAATCACTGGATACTTGACCAACCCACCTGAATGTAATTATTACCATCCCTAAAAACACCCCAGCAAAACAGCAAACACAAAGAAACACATAAACCCCTGTTCTAATGGGAATATAACTACCATATAAAGGGGATGAAGAGAGTTTTAACATAAAGTGCCAAAACAATCCTTAAGAGATGTCAACCATTCAGCACATGAGCTTGACAAAGGTCCTAATATTTCAGTTACAGGAAGAAAAGCCCTTGTGCTACTGAATTATAATCAAATCCTTTAGAGAGGGGCATTTTCACTCTTCAGACTTATAAAAAAAGGAAGTGACAACTTTCTAAGTGAGAGCTTCCTACTTAACAGAAGTGAGCATGAACAGTTCAAATGATGCATTTTTCTTCCAAAACCTGACAAGGATGATACTGTGTGTACCATTCTGACAAGTGATACATTTTGAGGATGCTGCTTTAGAAAAGCACCAAGTATTCTGCAGCTAAGAAACTGTAAGAATATCATTTTCTACTACAGTACAAAGTCTCACCAGCAGATTCTCAGACACATGTAGCTCCTATGAAAAAGTGTAACTACATCTGTAACATCTGAACAGTGTCAGGTTTTATATCCGTTATTTGCTGTGCACTTCTAAAACACCAACAAAGTCTTACAAACATAACTATCTTCTTAGCAAGATAGTGAATGTATCCTTTTTCTAAAGCAATCTAAAGCCACTATGAGGTAATGTACTCTCTGGGGCACACATTTACGCTTGAGACAAGTATTAGGGCCAAAATGCCAATTCATTTTAGACTTAAGCCTACTCCAGTAGAAAGCAGCCTTTGTAATGAAAATTTACCATAAACATGCCTGACCCTCTGCACATGAATAATGTTGGCTAACACAACTGTTACCATTGAACCATATGAAATATAAAGTTACCAGCAGTTTTCACAACCATACAATAAACAAGGTGCAGATTATTTTTATTTGTTAATTAAAACTTTAGCTATACAACATATTTCTAACATAAAAGTGAGCTGCCTTGTAATAACTGGTTTGTGTCTCAGGAAAGTCAGCATGTTTTACCATTGCTAGTAGACTTGTCTTTTTGCCAGACACAACACACTATGAATATGCATCTGAGTAGATACGAAATTTAGTATGTACAGAATTTGGCATGTTATTCCAAGTAATCCTTCAGACTGAACACAAATTTGGTACACTCCATGGCCTTCTCTGGTGTAAAAATTCATCTTTCTCACTAGAGATTTTAATGGAAATGGATCCTCATCACTAAGAACAGTTTATGTAAGAGCACAGAACCCCAGAAAGAGAACAGTAACCTAATGAAAGACTTAACCTCTTTCCCTTCATCTCCCCTTTTGCATCAAACCTTGACCAACTTACCGAACTTCAGTACAAATGACAAATAAGCTGTGGCATGGAAACCCATTTAAAAAAAGGAAACCAAACCAAAAAACTGCCATCACAGACCTTTTGATAACTGAAGCTTGAACAGGAAGAAGAGATATTTTTGACAGAATACTATTCCAGGGTGTTATTGCACTCTCTTGAGTAACATGTTCTGGCCAAGAAACACATTACCTGTCTCCTAATTCAGCTCTCAGATACTACAAAAGGGGTTTCATCACTTCAAAATAACTTGCATAGCTATTTGAACTGTTTTCCAGGTGACACAACTGTAGAGTTGAAACCATCTTTATGCATATTTAGCATATTTATCTCTCTGAAGCTTTTAGAAAGATTATCCAGCAACAGAGGCAACATCTGTATCTATTAAAGTTGTCTTTGAGGGATCAGATAACAATTACATCTGCATGTTTAGAGGGATAAGAAATGACAAACAAATCTTAAATCCTACAGAAAATGGCCTTGCAGAAAATGCATTCTCATTTAAGAAAGTTCACCTGTACTTCATATATGAGTAAATTTTTTGCACTGCAAATATTAGTTAATGCAGTGAGACTGTAACAAAAACAATCCCTTAATGTGGAAAAGAGCAGTTAAGTGAGAACAACTACCATAAAGATCCCATTGTGTTGGGCTGCATATTGTGGTATTTATCACTTGACCACAAATGCAAGCATGGCGAGTCTTCAACTTTTTTTTTCTCCCTTCTTTTCTTAAATTCTCAGCATTTTTCACTGTGTATCAAGGATTCCTTAAAATGACCAGACTGGTTCCTATCTATTACACAGTCCTCAAAGATCTGCAGAATGTATAAAGCAGTATGTAAAGTGTTACTCTAGTAAGACATGAATAGGTAAGTGAAATCAAAGAACCAAATCCTGCTCATGACAACACCACCACTGTAAGAGAAGTTCCTTGAAAGTCAAGAGAACCTCCTTGAAAGCCATACCTGGCAGAAGTTAGTGGGCCAGAAAAATTCGAACTTGATTTTCCCGTATGCCACTATGCATTTACTGTGTATGAATTCAGGCTTAACAACAGACTACTCAGGACTTTCCAATACAGCAGAAGGACAGGGAGGGTGGAGAGTACAAAGGAGTCTTTCTGCATGTCTACTTTCTAGTCAGTTTATTCTTCCCATAACCCAAGAAATGTATCACAACCTCCGACAAAAAAGGTGGTTGTCTAGACAGTCTGAAGCACAGTTCAGCATATACTGAAACAATGGACATAAGAAAACCGAGTCCATTCTCTAAAACAGACTATTTACATTATTTTTTTTTGATTTTATAAAACATCTCCAAGAAAAGTAAATTGGCAATAAGTGTAACCAATCCCTCAAAAAAACCCAAACCAAACCGACCACCCAACCAAAAAACAGAAAAAGGGAAAAACCCCAGTAATTTTTGAACAACATATGCCGTTTTGCTCACTACACAGTGACTGTGTAAGAGACACCTGCATCAATATTCTTCATCACCAACCACCATTCCCTTGTGCCGTACAGATGCTGAGACTCCTACACAGGCTCTCAGTTCAACAAGTGCAATAAGGTGAATTCTGTCATGAGAGTCTGCTCTAAAGAAAAGTCTGCTCCCAAGCCTCGTAAGAAAACACACCCAAACCACCGCACATCGCCCCGGGCCAGGTGGGAGGGGAGCGGTGTGCTCCCAGCACAACAGCACCGCTCCCCAGCAGGCCTAGCTGGTCGCATTTGGCAGGAGCACGAAGCTTCACCCGGCAACACAAGGGCCCTTGGAGGAGCACCAGGCCTGCCCGCCTCAGCGCGGGCAGTTCGGCAGGAGGCTCCAGGCCGAGCTGCCCTGAGGCGAGTCCGGCTGCGGGCCAAGGGCAGCGCCGAACCTGCCGAGCCGGCCTGGCCGGGCCAGGCCCCGTGGTGACCCCCGCCTTCTCACAACGCCTGTGGCACGGTGGCGGGCTTTGGGCGGGCCCGCCGCCACTTACCGAGCCCCAGCACCGGGATGCTGTGGCCGCTGGCGACCGGCACCGCGGGGACACTGCCCGCCCCTGGCCCGCCCGCCACCGCCATTGCCCGTCTGCGGCCCGGGACTACAACTCCCGGCGGCCCTTGCGTCCCAACGGCGCCGCGGGCAGCCGGGAGCCGGGCGAGAGGAGCCGGGAAACGAGGAGCTGGGAGCCGGCAGCCAAAAACCGAGCAGCTGGGAGCCGGGAAACGAGCAGCTGGGAGCCAGGTCGTCCCCTGGACCTGGGACCGGGTCCCGGCGAGTGGTGGGGCGTGCGGCGCCCCGGCTGATCCCGCTTTCGTTTCCCTCCTGAGGCAGGTGGCGGCTCGGCCGCGCTCCCTGAGCATGCTGTACCTGGTGGGGCTGGGCCTGGGGGATGCCAAGGACATCACGGTGAAGGGGCTGGAGGCCGTACGGCGGTGCCGCAGGGTGTACCTGGAGGCCTACACGTCCGTGCTCACCGTGGGCAAGGAAGCGCTGGTAGGTCTGGCCGCAGGGCCCGAGGCCTCTGGTACCACGGAGCCAGGGGCGTGCTGGGGCTGGTGGGTCCGTGGGAGAAACTAGCGGTGCCCGTTCTCGGGAGAAAAGTGTACGTGACCTTCACTGTGTTTTATAGGAGAAATCTTGCTCCCTTGCAAGAAGACTGAAGCAAAAATAAAATGTTCCTTCCTACAACTGTTGGCGTTAGTTTTCATCTCAAAACCTACCAATGTGTGCAGACCCTGAGATACTGGAGGACTTGGTTGGAAAAGTGTCTAATCCGTTTAAAAGCAAAAAAATCCCGAAAGTCGTATCAGAAAAATACATGGTTCGAAGCCTTGACTGAACCTCTGTAGCAGCCTGACGTGTTACGGCATGCCTGCTGGGAATAACAGCTTTATCATCTCAAATTTCCACGTTTTCACGTGGGCCAAGCTGCCTCACCATGCTGGGATTCCCAGAACAGGCACAGTTCAGTCAGAGATGGGCTGTTGAACAACATGGAGATAAAGTTTTCAGTAGTAAACACAACTCATGGAAGACAGCCATAGTAAAAATGTGCAAATCGTAACTCTGAGGAGTTCACAGATGGTCATAGAAAGATGAAGTTTAATGCTGAAATAATACCAAAAAAATAGCATACCTGCCCACAGACCAGAGATCTTGCCTCTGAATAAGCTGATGCTATCTGGGTCTTGAGTGCTGTATGGCCATAGTGTACCTGTATGCAGACTTGCATATGCATAGGGCATGTGAGACTTTTAGCTTGTAATCAGCATTATATGGTTTCCAGATAAAAGGTAGGCTAGAATATTTGGGACCATCTCTGGTTTTGCTGCTGTATGAAGATATGCTCTGTGGTTTTATGTTTCTTTTCAGTACATTAAAGCCATCTAAATTGCAGTCAGTCCATTCAAAACAAAATGTTCAAAACAAAATAATATCCTGATTTTATAGAATTAGGAAAACTTACCCAAAAATGGGCAGGAACACATATTTAGGAAAGGGAATGTAACCTGGTAACAGAGGTCCCATACCTATTACTCTAGCTATGGGGTGGATTTTTTAAATGAAAGTACTACTCTGCTTCTGTACAAGTGTGATAGTTGTCTTGTCAATTCACTGTTCTGTGTGGGCAAAAAGTCACAGAAGTCAGAGGAAAACCTTTCTGGGCCATAACTGACTTTAACAGTTTTATCAATTTATTAATATTCATAATACCACACAAATTTGCTGACTACTACTTAGCACAAAAACACCTGTCTTGGTCTTTGCCCTAGAAAAAAAACTTTAATCATGTAAAGAGCATGTAAAATGCATGGTGACACATGGCAGATGTTTTCAGTATGATCAGAAAACATGTTCTGGAACTAACTGAAGTTTCATTACATGTGTGAAGTTGATTCTGGAAATAAAGGAATTTAAAATGTACAAAGAGACATGATTACTGAGCTGCTGAAGAAAAGGACATGATCAAATACATGTTTACCTGCGTACATGGTAAAGTACTTCTTAAAGAGAACTCAAGATGAAGGATTAATATGAAGTCATTCCTTAGATGTGGTTAGCTAAAATATACTAAGGAAAAATCTGAGAGAACAGGTTGTGGTGCAGCTACTGTGGTGTTTGTATGTGGTTTGGTGCCAGCATTGTAAGTAGCCTAAGAGCTAGGCTCAGGCTGTGAGAGGGGATGCCTTACATACTGCAGCAGGATAAATTAACTCTGCCTGGAGTCCACCCAGGTACCTTCAGTGTGCAGGTGTGATTGAGCTGCTTTAGGTGCAGCTCCTCAACTGACACAGAAGGCATGAAAAACCAAGTCAGTATCAGGATGAAGTGGTTCACTAATTTTTGTCAGCTCAGGAGCTGCTTTATGGGAAGCTCAGGTGTTCTTGCAAGCAGAGGTGAGGTTCTCCAAGACATGAGGCAGATGGCTGGGGAGAATAATAAAGTTACCTATTCCACTGACCATTGTCTGTGTTCCTGAGTGAGCACCCAGAGAGATACAAAACCAGGAATTCCTAAGTGTCTTATTTTGATGGTTATTATTAATTTCAATTTCTAGGAAGAGTTTTATGGAAAAGAATTGATTTTGGCTGACCGAGAAATGGTGGAACAAGAAGCAGATAACCTTTTAAAAGAAGCTGATGTTTGTGATGTGGCATTTCTTGTAGTTGGTGATCCTTTTGGGTAAGACAAAGCAACATTTTAATTATTGCTGTAGCTTGATCACTCTTTTTTCAGTAGGAAGAAGCCAACTCTGTAACTGTAATTCTTTATGAGGAAACTGATTTTCAGACCAGAAACACTTTTTATGTCTGTATATTCCTTATTGTATTAAAAATATACATACAGTTGTCCACACTTTATCTCACTTTGGAGTTTCCTTGCCCAGATGTCCATTATAAATAATGTGGACTCTCCAGGATGTATGAATCTTTCCTTCAGACTCTTATATTTCATTAGTTATTCTATTCTCTGTGCTAGCTTTTATAACAAATGCTTTGCCTCATGATTTGTCTGCTAACAGAAGAAATTCTAGGTTATCACATAAATAAGAAATGTGGGTTTTGGGGGGAGTATTCCTTTAGTTGCTGTTTGTACTTATAAACTGCAGCTTTTATGCTCAGTTGTTTTAGAGTGAATACAGATTATTGGTTGTATGGTGCATCTGCTTTGATATATGCTAGTTTTTAAAATCACTTATGTCGTTATAAATGTCTTCTCATGTTGGTTTATTAGGCCTTTTGTTTCCCCTTTTTATTCCTGCTGGAAAGTATAGTCTTTTTCTATGACCAGAAGGATCTCCTTCTGTTTCTTTGGTCAGGCATCATCAATCTGTAATGTCAAGCCATGCAGAAAAGCTTTTCGTCTCCAGCTGGTGATGCAAGATTTACACCACAGTGTTAAGGGGCACAAGAAAAATGAAATCTGAGCACCTTATTTTTGAGTGAAAAAATGGAGTTTATGAGAAAAAGGAGCAATGTGCACATCTGTCAAAAGTGGATAATTTATGTAAATACAGGCTGAAGGCAATTGGCAAGAGAATATTGTATTAAAGTAATTATGGGCAGATGACCCTGTATTTCAGAAATATTAATTACACTTTCAGTCCATGTTTACTTTAAAACTAGGATTCATGCAGAGTGTAGAGCCACGTTACCTGTACCCTTGTGCTCTGATCCAGTGACTGATGTAAGTGCACAAGATGGAAAAAACAAACTATATGGATTGCAATGTAGTTGCTACTTGTAAGCAGTATTCTGATCTGCCTCAGTTATCTTTAGTTTCAGTGTCAAAATACTTCAGTTCTGGTTAATGTACTACATAATTGTAAAAAACTACCCTTTTTTTTAAATGAGTTGCTTTTCTCTAAATTTTTATGTTCTTAGCTCTTAATATTGCAGCTAGAACTGCTCCTATGCTCACATAGAGCCCTAAGGCTTTAGGGGCTTGTGAGGTTACTAGGGCAGAGTACTGAATGTTTCTGCCCTAAGAGAGGCCATAGGGGAGGAGGATAGAAGCCACTTGCAGCTGATCACAGACTTTCAAGTGTATTTGTAGGTGAGCAGAGTACCTGGCAGCCATAGGAGATGCCAGGTGCTGGTGGTTAATGGTTAAAGCAATAAAGCAGGCTCTGCTCTGTCACCCTTGCTGTTGTTCTCTGCAAGTTTTTATCTGTGTAGGTGGTGGTAACACCCATGGATGTGCTACAAGAACCTGACAACTTTAGTAGTACAGTGGAAAGCCCACCACTCTAGGCTGGTGTTAACATTCATGTTATTACTACTCATAAAACTTAAAGTCTGTATCAGTGACACAAAATACTACTATAGTTATGTATAGGGTGTAGAGGGATGACTCCATGAAACTTTTCCTGGTATTAGCTGCGTGCTCATAAGGGCACTTCTGCTTTTAGCTACTGTCATTATAGACAGATCTACTGGGAGAAAAAAAATGCTGGCTGGAGCAAATTTCAGTGAATAAAGCCAGCTGATCCCTTGGTCAGTATTAGCATAACCACAAAATCCTCCAGTGCTCCTTGTCTTTTGTACGTGCAGGGAATAACACAAGGCTGTAAAACTAGTCTCCTCTTCTCTTTAAGCAGACATTCTTAAATCACCTTTGCTTCTGGAAGTCAGGAGCAATGTTTGTGTAGTAACTAAAGTACTGGTTTAGATCTCTTTACTGCCTTCTCCTAGGTCTGGGAGCCTGTTTGTATAAGGGTTTCAGATTTCCCAAATTCAGATTACTCTTTTTTTTTCTTCCACTGAAATTGATTTCTTTTTTAAAATATTGATCTTTACAGCCTTGCCAGCTGATGCCACATTTGTGTTCCAGTCTGAAGCACCTGATCTGCTGACTGGGTGCTGGTCAGACACATGGCATCGAAATTATCAGGCTAAGATCAGGGGAATTCTGTTAGGGTAACTGAACAAGGCCAGGGTGAAAGCAATTTTCCTAGTTCATTGTTCTGATGGCCATATGTGATTTCTTTTCTTTCTTCTTTGGAATGGCGACACAGAAGTGTGTGGTACATCTTGGGACTGAGATGTCTAAGGTCATTGATCAGGTATGATAAATTTAGGCAAGGGGCAGGTGCATTTTCATACTTCACATACATATAAGCATACATACAAGCAAAATAGATAGGTAAACATTGTTGCAGTTCAAATATTTGCTCAATCTATATGTACTTAACATTTTAGAAAGGCTCTAATCTCAACTGCTTAACTGCAAACCCAGTAATTCTTGCAGCAGTCAATCACTGCAAGATGTTTATTGAGCCTTAGACCTAGATCCAAACTTAGCTCTGTTTGAAACTTAAACTAGAATATTCTTAACTCTTTCAGAATGGACTTGATCACTCAGATTTAGGCATTGTTAATTTGAGTAATCTGGATTAAATATTATAAAAGTTGATTCAGTCTAAGGATGTTTTTTCTTAGTAAACGTGCAGTTTCCCTCTGTCTGTTCAGAGTTCTTGTCTGAGCCTGGGGCTTTCCTGGCATGCATTGGTGCTGATGGGAGAGGGCCTGGCTGAGCAGCCAGTAATGAAAGCCTGGAGTTTTGTGGAAGTTTGTGCCAAATAGAGTCGACCTTTGCAGTTCAACACATGTTCAACAGGCACCTGCAGAAGACAAAGGATAAATGGAACTTTCCTTTTCAAGTACTTGCCAAGGCTATTCTATAAAGTAACAGTTGTAATAGCGTTACAGTTTTAATGATGCCAGAACGCTGCAAAGAGCAGTATCATACTGAGGATCCCTGGCATTTCAGCTGGGGGAGATGACATATGGAAGCCATGTTGGAGTTTTTACTTTCCTGTAACAATTAGGATATTGTTGCCATTTTCCCACCTCTGCATTGCCCTTGTTGTGGAGGGTTTAATTTTACTTTCAAAACAAACTGTAGTGCTAGTAACACTTGGTAACATCATGTTTTCAGTCTTTAATTCCTTCCTTTTCTTACCACAGGGCCACAACACACAGTGATTTAGTGCTGCGTGCAGTAAAATTGGGGATTCCTTACAAGGTCATTCATAATGCTTCAATAATGAATGCAGTGGGCTGCTGTGGTTTGCAGGTAATATTTTTCTATATGCTTATATGTTATTTCACAACTGCTAAGTTTAGGATTGGTTAGCTCTTCTACTGCTGTGGCAGTGCATGTTGTAGTCTCAACTTTGAAGATCTGTACCAACTGTACACTTAATGTTAGAATTTTTTAACACTTCCTTTTAGCATGCTACATGTCAGCAAAAGCCCCTTTTGATGAGCTCAAATGAAAATGAATGGTAACACTTCTGTTCTCTGCTTTCTAACTTCCCTCTTCCCCAGGAGCCTTTGGTATTTAAAGCTGTTTTACAGATAAAGCTTTGTTCATGTTGGCTTCCTTCTACTGATGATAGTATCAGGTAATACCTGATAAGTTTATTCTTAAAGGTTGTTATCCTGTAGAGAAATATGCTAATGTTGTCATACAAGAAGTAAACGCACAAGCCTGCATATGTCCAACTCAGATCATAACTAATTTCAGAGTCTTGAATATGATGCACTCTTTCTCCAAGTTTGGTCTGTCTCCACTTTCTGCCCATCTGATGAGGGAGGAGGGACTTGCCTAGCCAAGGACTAGTAAAACAAATGACAGTTTTTGTGTATCTTGAATGGCTAAAGTAGAAAAGGTCTAGTGTTCCCCAAGAAAATACTTCCTTTTACATATCTATAGGTCCATTATTACTATTCCTGCATGGAAGATATTGTGGTATTGTATAAATCATAAGCACACATAAATTAGATGAAGCTTCCCCCTCTTGTTTTCATTCATCACTTTAACATAGAACCTGGTCTCTCAAGGTTCAGAATAGCTCCCTGTGTATGGGAACACTTAAACCAAGTTCCCACTTCACAAAAGCCGAAAGCAAGCACAGGAATGTAAATGTACTACAGACAAGTTGAGGGTTTGAGCAGTAACTTTCCATCACTGAAGGAGGAATTCCTTCCTAGCCGTACATAAAAGAACACAATTTATTTTAATTTCAGTAAACACCTGGTACCTTCAAATTTGCACTGACAAACTCCAATACTCCAAACTCCATTCAAATAATGATGCTGACCAACAGCAGAAAATTTGTTGCAATGAATTTGGGTATTATCTTTGGTTTTGATTAGAAATATGAGTGCCCTGTCTGACCTGGCTCAAAACCAGTGCAGTGACACCTGTCCCGTTAGCTAATGCTAAAGGGAATGCTTAGACAGCATTCACATTCTTTATAATTCTTCTTGTGAGCATTTTCTTAGTGATACCTGCCTATTGGTGCAAGACTTGGGCGAAGTTATCTTTTAGGCAGGAAATAGGCTTCTCAGTGTCTAAAATCTACACGTACAGCAGACAGATGGCAGCTGTCGCATGACTGCACTTACTGGGGTGGGTTAAACAGGAGTTGGGGCTGGGGCTCACCCTTCCCCTTTTGGCTTGATGGTGGTGCAAAGTTTGCTTCTGCTGTGAGGCTGTTGACAAGTAGTTTCTACTACTTGCTTTCTTTTTTACTGTTCTTTTACATTCATTAGAAAGAAGGTGCAAGGCCCAAAGAGTTTTCTAAGTTTTCTGAAAGTTTGCTTCCCCCACAATTCAGCCAGGCATAGGAAGGAGGAGTATAGAGCTTTTAGGTTAATTGAAAAAAGAGACCAGAAACCTAACATGGGTATACTATAAACAGTCCATAAGGTTTTTCACATATGCAGAGTTTTGGAGATTGGATTGCTATTTCCTTATCCCATGCTGAAGGGAGCAGACCATAAAGGAAGTGTGATGTTATTCACTCTGGCATTAGTCCCCTTTTCCATGCTGGCTTGGGAGGGGCTGCCTTCTCATAAGTCAACATTCCTGTTGTCGTATAAGGCATTTTAGGAAATAGTGATTGTATTACCAGGCAGAAACAGTTGTATGTTTAACTCTTGATTTCTCCTTACTGGCATAAACAGCAAGTGAGGTGTGTCTTACAAAAAAGCAGCCTTTGATTAGTTAGAGTTGTGTTGGAAGTTTATAATTTCTTTCAAAAATTTCTTTATTTTTGTGGCTGTCTACTGCCATCAATTTAGTTTTGGAGTTATTGTGTCTTGAATTGCAAAGTTCCTGTCAAGTATAGGAGGGATTCCTCTTTTGCTTCACCACAGAAAAGGCTTTGCTTTTTTTCTTGTTTTAATGTGATTGTGATACAAACCCTCTCTCTTTCTTAGTAGAGAAAAACAGGAAACACCTTTATATGCCGTTCAGAGAGCCATGTGCGTAGTGAGCTGTAACTGCTGATTCGGCTGTCAGTGAAATGCAGCTACAGCACAGTCTGGTCACAAAAGAACGTCTCTGGTCATCAGAGCAACATTTCTGTGCAGCCAACAACATTTGGGTACTTGTGCAGTTTTCCTGTACAATGATTTAGTGAAGTCGATAGAGCATCAGTGATGGTTTGTTACCTTCATTCCATAGCTGTAGTTCTTGCCAAATAATAAAGAGGGGTGCTATTTTCAAATACTTTTTTTTTAACTGTCTTGCCCATTTAACAGAATTAATACAGCTTTTTTGGAATATTGAAGAAAAGAGTGGGATTTTAATTTTGAAATTTAAACTTCTTGAACTTCTTTGAAGCTCTCACATTGATAAACTGTGCTGGGATAGTGTAACTTAGCAAAGCGGTAGTCTGCCTGTGCATAATGCTCTGTGATTTGCTGTGCCTCCCTCTTTTACAGTTTTTGCCGTGCTTCGCCGTGCCAGATTTTTTTTTCCATGGCTGGAGCAGCTATTTTCCCTTAAAAACAAATGAATACGGTTATGGGAGAGAAGCCAGGAAAAGTGCTCCTATGTTAATGCCTCTTAGCACGTTCTCTGCAGGTTCACCTGCCTTGGCTGGAGTCTGCCGTGTGTGTGTTTGTCACTCTGACTCCTGTTGAGGTGGGGAACAACCACCAGTGAGGACAGTCAGGCACTTTGGTATCTGCACACACTGCCGGGGAAGCACAGGCTTTCCCTGTGCCCACACTCAGGTTTTCAGAATAGGGCCGATTGCTGAGGCTTTTAGCACTAGAATAAAGAGACAGGGAACTGAGGATCTCTAATTTGCATATTTCTCCATCCTATGTAATTTGCATGACATCTAGGTTAGTTTGGGAAGGTTACTGGCCAGAGTGGTGCTCTCAGGACAGAGTTCTCTCTGACCCAGTGCTGGCAATGTGTCCTTGAGGTAGAACTATTGGTGGTCAAATGTATCAGGAGTATTCTGCATCATGCTGACCTGTAGTGCACATGAAGGAATGATGTGACTTGAAATGGCTTGAGGTAATGGCATTAACATAAAGAAAGAGGATTGACAACTGAAGTGCAAAGCTGCAGGCAAGTCACAGGATGAGATAAAAGACTAAAATGAGACGCTCATTTCTGAGTGGTGTTGCTCGTTTTGAAAGCATTGGCTTTATATTTTGGTTGGGTAGCTAGGAAAAAAACATGTTATAGCAAAGAGCTGCCTTTCTTTTGAGATGTACCCACTTTCCACCTGAATAGCTTCAGAACAAACATCTGCATGTGCCCTTGTTTCTTTCACTGACGCATCTTGGGGTTTTTGTTGGCAGTCCAGTTAATTCTTGTAAGACAATTACAGTTATAAAATAGCAAACAGCCTTTTTGCTACCAGCTGATCACTTAAATGCAAAAGCAGTGCTTACTGTGTTATTTTTGAGATTTTACTGAACAGGTGAGTACACTTCCAGTGTCAAGTTGAAAAATACTACTTAAAGGTGAGGAAGCTGAAGGATGCTCTCATTAATCACTGTGCTTGTAGTCAAATAGAAACCTTGTAGTAGCTGCAGGAGTGGAGCCTCTGAGTCCCACCCTCTCTGTGTGCCTTAATCTTCAAAACCACTCTTTGCTCTAACAGGAGGGACTTTACACAAAATGACTGACTGTTGAACTGTTTTCCATCGCTAGTTGTTTTTTTCAGTTACTACCAGCTTCTGAGCCTTTAAGAAATTGGCATTTATTTCTCAAGCCAATTAAAGGTTAAATCAGTGCTAGTCACACTACTTCATTACTCACAATTGATGTCCAACTTAGTGCTATTTGTCCCCAGCAAACATAACCCAAAAACATCTATTTAATCAGGTTTGGGATTTTTTTTCTTTTAGATATCTTCATTTCATATTAGTAACCTAAGTCACCAGGGTAGGAGGGAAACATTGCTTGATATTGGTGGAAAGAATCTTAGAAAGTTATTAAAGATAAGGTGACATTACCTTGGGGGGAGAATCCTCTCCTATTCAAGTTTGCTTGTGGATTTTCACAGTATTTTGATAGCTGAATGTTCTGCTTGTGGAGTGGCTATTTCCTAAGCAGATCCAAGAGGCAGCCATAGAAAAATGTGCTTGTCCCTTCAACTGATTTTATGTGATTTGTCTCAGCTGCCTTCTGAAGACTGCAGTTATGTGGAGTGGGTTTCCCTCAGCCAAATGTATTTTCTTCACAGTTCCTTTCTCTCTGGCATGTACTATGGGGACTGGAAGTTTTTGGAACAGCTGGGGTGATCTCTTGGCTTGCAGTACAAAAAGGAGTGAAAGCCACATATATGTGAATGGTGAAACATTTCAGTTTCATGTGAAGGTTCTCATGAGAGGCATTTGAAGTTGCTAAAGGTCTGTGGTACTAAATAAGGTAGTGCAAAGGGCTAGAGCTAGACTTGTGGTTGTTTCATACGACCAGTTCCAAGCAAAAACAAAGACTGAGTGATTCTTGCTACCTCGTTGTGGATGATTGCACTACTTCTTAAGCTGCTATCAAGCAACAATATATAATGCAAAGAACAGTAGGAGCCCTTTAATTTGATGTATATGGTCTGGAGGGTTGTTAACAGGTTAGGGAGAACAAAGGGAAGAACCTGACTCCTTAGGTTCCTTATCTTTGAGGATGAACACTGCATAGCATCATGTCAGAACCCCTATGACAAAGATAAAGAAAATATGTCTTAGCTTTTCTGGGTATGTTCATTGGGATCTATCAGGAAGTAACCTGGGATAATGCAAGGTGCTCTGCAGTCTCCAGATCCATTGAGGAATAGTCTTAGGAGAAAAAGCCTCTTAGTTCCTACCACTGGGTTGTGATTAGGCTGTGAAGAGTCTGAATTTGCATGATTCACCTGTCCTGTGAGAACTATCTGCAGTGTAACCTGTGACCAGTGCAACACAGAACATAGCTCAGTAGCATTTCAGCCCTGCAGGGTTTCAGGTATTTGGTTGTGTATGGTGGCAGGTCTGAAGAATGCAGTGACTCCTTTTTACCTTCTTCCCCAGACATGTGAGCAGTTCTGAAGTGGTTTGAAATGTTAGGAAAGTAGGTAGGTTCATAAGTGAAAAATTGCTGTGTCACTATTGCAGCTGATCCAGCAATAATTCTGGGAAAGATGCTATAAAAATAGATGTCTGTGTTTTGAAATGTTTACTTCTTGGTTTCTCTGCAGCTGTTGGCCAACTGACCTTTAATATTATTTTGCATCTTCTCTCCTGCTTGCTTTAGTACTTTTTAGAGCGGATGGTGGATCTTCCTTTTTTAATTTCCCTATTTAGTCTCAGCTTGTTCCGTCTTTTATGCCCTAAATTTTTGTGGTGATTGACCACACCACTATTTCAATCGAGGACAGTTGATCAGGACAGTTTCAGGTATCTGATATCATTCAGACTGGTCTTTAACAAGGTAGCTCAGCAGTTTCATTGAAATTCCACTTGCATGCAGACTTTCCAAGGTGAGATCATGGTACAGCACTTTTTCTCTCACTGTTCATTCTGGTCTCTCAATTTGCAATCAATTCTGCTTATATAAACAAGAAGTAAAATAAGAAATAGCATTAATAGAAGGGTTAAAATACTAACAGAAAACAAGCGCCAAAAGTTGTTAATCATTCTTTCATATCATGTGTGTAAATAAAATAGGAAGTTATATCTTGTTCTGAGGTGATGTAACTGTGAGTTGAAGAACAGCTGTCTGCAGTATTTTATAAGGCAGAAAACTCTAGCAGCAGGGCATTGCCTCAGAGTAGAGAGTTCTGGCTTCCTTTGCTGACCTGAGCTATTGCATTGCAAAATTTGAGTGCACAAAGTTTTGCTTAAGCCAGTTACTGCCTGGGAGGAGGGTGAGGAGAAAGGAGTATTTCCAAAGACTGAGGTCTTTCAAAATGACCATTTGAAACTTTTCTGTTAAGTTTTTGTGCATTGAGGAGAAGGTAAGAAGTTTGGTTTCCAAGCTGAAAACACAAAATATCTGTCCAAGCATTTCCCCGCGCCCCTTTGAAATTCTGGCACTTTTGCGCCTGAGCAGAATGTAGGCACTGGAACAGATCTGCTCATCAGTGCGTGTGTGGTGCCTGAGATGTTTGGGCTTGTACAGAATGCACATTGCCCACTCCTAAACCCCAGGTGCTTCATGTACAGTGCAGCACACAGAAGTTGGCTGTGAAATTTAATTTGCTGTTGCCTCTCTTTAGAGCTGTGCCAGCCACTGTGCAGCCTGATCCTGTCACTGCAAATACACACAGCTCATCATCTCACTAAACTTGGGAACAGTCTCAAAGCATGGCAGTAATCCTTAGTTGTGTTGTAATACTCCTTGGTTAACAAACATGTCAGACAGTTTTATTTCAGTGACAAGCAAGATTCCTGGAGTTTTGGGACCCTCTGTAGCCTTTTATGGTTGGTGCAAAGAATGCTTTTTAATTTCAGTGGGTTTTGTCTTTAGTGGACCTGCTGTCTTCCGTAACTCCCGAATCCTTAGGATAGTAGGGGAATTTTTGGCATTTCCTGCTTTCTCTGCAGCAAGGCTTTTCTTGAAAGTCAGATACTTCATGCACAAGTTCAAGAGGTAAAAATTAGAACACAGCAGAGAAAACTTAATTAGGAACAAATTGAATTCTGCGTGAGGTACAGGGAGAGCATTTAAAGTGTAAGTTCTGATACAGTCATGTGTTCCTTCTTTAATGCAGGCTTGCCCTGGTGAAGAGCAGTTCCTATGTTTGATTTAATGTCACACATCTGCAGAGATCAAATACTGGATGAGAAAGAAATATTGGTTTGTGTCTGTAGAAGTGTTTGTAAGGTAATTGGTTATAAGTATTCAAGCACGATAGAGGTATCCACTTACTGCTTCAGTTCCTCAGCATTCAGATTGATGGTGTACCAGAGACTTTCCAAAGTAGTATTCCTCCCTCTGTAATTTAAAGTAAAAATATGTGTGCATTAATGCTAGGAAATCTGTTCTTCACAAGTTTAGTTAGTAGAGGGGCATAAACTGCAAAGGCATTTCTAGGAGGTTGATAAAATATGCCCCAGTCTATCTAATTGGTGTAGAAACTATTTCTGTGCTTTCCAGGTGCTGAGAAAACAGGTGTATTTTTTGAGACTGTAAGTACAGTTTTCTATGGTATCAATACTCATGAAGGTGTTCTGAAGGTATTTCTACTGAATAGACAGGCAATTTCCAACAAAGATGTTTTATTCTTTTTGACATTCAGGCTCCTGTATTAATGCAAAACCCAGTAAACAAAGGACAGATTAGTGAATCTGACTGGCAGGGCTTGTACAAAAAAGGATAATTTGCTTAACTTCTTGTTGGCAAAGAGGATGGAGAATCTTTGTAATGAATAATGGAAAAGAGAACGATAAAAATCGGAACAAGCACTGTAGAGTACAAAGCTGAATGTCCAACTCATTCTCAACATGTGGCAGAGTGGCTTAGAAGTTCTGATTCCCAACAAAATACCTCTCAGATAGTAACACTTTGCCCATTTCTGCACATCCTTTTCTTTCCTAAAGGGCAGAGGTGGAAGTTTCTCTTCCTTGGGTTATCAAAATGCCAAAGGGACAAGGTAAGATTTAAGGTTAATTGAGGCCACTTTTCTGTCCTGAACAAGGACTGCTGCTTTTGGGAAGCGGCTGTAGGGGTTTCAGGTGGCTGATGGGAAGCACTTAAGTTGGCACCAGAAATTGCAGCCCTTGGGGAAGACTGCAGGAATACTACCAGTGAGATTAAAGGTATCTTGCTCCCAAATGCTCTAACAGTGAAGGGGAGAAAGGAACTTTGTACTAATAGTTTTTCTACAGATTTGGCACAAAATGGGAGAGAGTTCTAGGCAGCCACATGAAAAATAGGCAAAGCATAGTTAGATTTTTCTTTCATTTTCTAGAATACAATATTGAAAGAGCTAACAAGTTACATCAGGAGCAATTTGTTTGGTTCAACCTGTATTTACTTTACTGGAAGAACCTTTAGGTTGTGAAATGTACACAGTATGTTCTTGTCCTTGTGCTAGAATGAAATACTTAAAAGAGGAAATGTTTTCAGTTACATTCCAGGAATCTTTGAATAAATTTTATCAGCATGAATCGTTAGAACTTGAGCTTTTGGTCCCTTGAAAACAAACATGTTTCTGCTTTGATTCAGGTTCTGCTCTACCAGCATAAAGGAGTTAAAACCACAGCCTAATTCCTCAGTAACATACGTATGTATAGGGAAATCCCCACATGGCACAGGGCTGCCAGAGCTGTTTCTACACAGGGTCCTCTGCCAAAGCACACACAGTGCCTTTATCTCCTGTTGTGGGCTTGGAAAAACAGTTTTTCCTTCCATGAGTACAGAAAAAGTGGGAAGGGTAGTCCATGTAGGTGTTGTTTCTCTGGTGAGCTTGAGCAGACAGAATATTGGCAAGCCGTAAAATCCATCTGGGATGGCCCCATTCCAGACCTGAATAGACCAAAATTGATGCATGGTTTTCCCCTATTAAGGGCAAAAACTACTTCCAAGCCAAATACTGCCTTAAGTTACATGACTTTCACTTTTGCATCACCAGAGATGATTGTCAGGACTATTGCTTCAAATGTCTTCACCAAGATTAGGGATTTAGAGCAATGAATGTGTTAAGACTGAAAATAGTCAGTGAGTATGCCTGACATAGAATCTGCTAGCAGTATTCTGCTAGCAATATTCTTCTCACCGTATGTGCATAAACCATGTTGTACCTCTCTGCTTCCTGCACAATCTGTCTTCAGATCTTCACATCCACTGTCTCCTTAGACTGTAACTTCTTTTGCCTGCTAGAGCTTCCATCTGCAGCAAAATGCCATTTTAATATAAACACTACTGTATCAGCAGAATCAAAACATTGAATTATGGCATTATTCAAAGCTGTCTAGCCTTAACCAAAGTAAGAAATAACAAATAATAATTTTGGTGCTAATCTTACAAAGTTTTTGCCTTTAAAAGGACTTCAGAATGAAGTAACAGTAGAAAGTATATTGAAAGTTACTTATGCATTGGAAAGGTGAATGCAGCGATAGGTAAAAACTTTACAGGTAGTTCATGACTTGGTCTTTAACATTATTGCATGCTCTTATTTTTTCTTATTGCACATGTGTGTTACTGCATTTGCTCTGTTTTACAGTTGTACAATTTTGGAGAGACTGTTTCCATAGTGTTCTGGACAGATACATGGAAGCCAGAAAGCTTCTTTGACAAGATTGAGAAGAACAGGCAGAATGGAATGCACACCCTGTGCTTACTCGGTGAGCAGCAGCCACTCTCCTCCTGCATTTTAGTCTATGTATTGAGTGTCCACCCAACTCTCTAGATTACCAGATAAGCAAATGTGACATGAAAAGGGTTAATGCTGATGAACTTTTGAATTCAAAGTGACTTCATGGATGTAGAAGCAACTTGGTAAACTGGACCCTTACAATCTTGGGGTTTTGCATTTTAAACCCCTTTCATCTGAGTCACTTTGGTTTAGAAGTTGATCATGTAACAAGGAATACTTACTCAAGGTTACAAATGTATCCAGCTTTCAGTATGGTAATTTCGGGGGGAGGGCATTTGAGTACAGGTAATGTTTGAATTCCTCTTGGAGAGATTATGGTCAATTTATTTCATAAAATTGCACCTGTGTAGAGTCTTACCTACCTGACCTCTCCTCTATTTCAGTTTTGCCCAAATCCTTTCTTTTCCCATAACAGAAGCTTGTTCTAAATTTTGACTGGGACAGGAAGGAAGTGCTAACGAAAGTCAGATTCCTGCATGGCAGTGATGTAATCACTGTCGAGCAGTCAGACTGTTCTACCTTTTGTAACATAATGTGCTCATAACTTAAGAGTAGTCCCAATGCACTGATGTGCTCAAATGTGGTGGTATTTAACTGTCTTATGGTAAATATGCCTATCTGTATATTTACCAGGATTTTTATTTGGCTATGTTGCTCTGAAATCTGTTAAATTTGCCCTGTCGTTGGGTAAAATCACATGCATAAAGTCACAGGACTTTGAGATTAACTGACACATGA
Source organism: Oriolus oriolus (assembly GCA_013400235.1). NCBI lineage: Eukaryota > Metazoa > Chordata > Aves > Passeriformes > Corvidae > Oriolus > Oriolus oriolus. The sequence goes on along the minus strand of VXBT01003167.1, from coordinate 640,060 downwards.
AACAGTACAGTGTGATCCATATACTAATAGCTAAATAGAATAATGATATTAATAACGGCTAAAATGTTGTTAAAGCTTTACCTACATAGAAGGCTAAGTGGGGAACTTGTAGGGAACCTGTGTTTTAATGTGTTTTGTTCTACAGATATTAAAGTGAAGGAGCAGTCTCTGGAGAATCTCATGAAGTGAGTCACCATTTTGAAAATACATAGAAACACTCAGTGCACTTAAAAAGGGGTTTTTTTTGTACAAGGAACAAAGGTTCTTTGCCATAGTCTAATACTGAAATTACCTGCCTTCTCCTCTTGTGCTTCTCAGTGGCCACTGTCTTTTGTTTCTTACCAGGAGCGAAACTCTTTTGTTCTTTGCAGTAGGGCTGGCTTTATTTACAGTAACTGAATGGAGTTGTAGCAGAACATGATCTTTTTTGTAACTGTTCCTGTGAGAAGCACTAAGTCAGAATGGGGTAGGCTTTCGTCTTGGTGAATGAAATGTTATTTCTCTACTGTTCTGTCACCTCCTGAAACAGATTCATATCTGAGTGTTCTAAATTTATTCTTCTGTACGCTGGCTAGGAACAGTGCAAAGTACAGAATACATAACAACCTTCTTAAAGAGTTAAATAAGCAATATACAGAAAATGCTCTTATGTTTGTTTAACTGTATTCAAAAAGCTTTTGCCACATCTTAGTCATCTCTGCAATCTATATGTTTTGACAGTGGTGAATATAAATGGCTCCTTTATACACATGCTGTAACTGGTCTAAATTGACATTTGTGAAGTCTCACAGTATCATTGAGGTTTGTTTATTCTGGAGTTTCAAAATAAAATCTGTTTGACTGAATCCACAGTTGGCAAAGAAAGCATTTCATTTAAGAATGTATTTCTAGTCTGTAATCATCTGTCTGCAGGGCATTTAACAGAAAAACAGTTGTAGGTCCTTGAATTTAAGTCTAATGCATCCTTCAAGAGTAGCTGCAAAACTTGCATATTGCTTCTAGCAGCTGAATTTGCTTTTAGGATCTAAATGATCTACCAGCTGGAGCCCAGCTGTTTCACAGGTGTGGTGAGAGCACAATAGATTTCTGTATTCTTTAAAAATCCCACTCTTGTCTAAAAGGCCCAGCCTGAGAGCCTGTGCCTGTTTAAGTTCAACCTGCTGGTCTAGAGGTCTCTTGAAATCAGCTGTAAGATTGCTGGGGATAACAAAATGGGTTATATGTGAAATTTCTCTGCTTTTCCTTCCCTGCAGAGGAAGAAAGATTTATGAGCCACCACGCTACATGAGTGTAAATCAAGCTGCAGAACAGCTTCTTGCCGTTATTCAAAACAGGAGGCTCCAAGGAGAAAAACCAGGTATGACTGCAGTGCTTCTGTCTGCTACCACCCATCTCCAGTCACACCTACTGATGAGCCTCTGAACTCCACTCCCTTCCTCTGACTCTTAGAATTCTGCTCTGCAGTGGATTTGGGCTGCCTTAAATCACAGTCACAAGATGGATTTGGCCAAGCTTGAACACAGCATAGTTCAGTGAGCATCGATGAAGGTGCGCCGCTGGCTCCTGGAGGTTTAGTCAAAGCCTCGGTCTGGAAACTCTGGACTGTTTCTATCTACGTGTAACTGAGCTCTTTGATCCGTTAGAGTTGCAGGAGGCTGAAGGATTCTGAGCATTTTAGATCAGTCAAGCTTCAACAAATCTCTGCTATATTTTACTCACACTCTGCTCTACGTGAACATCAGCCCGAATCTAGGTTAACCCAAAGATACAGAACTGTGATTTTCACCTTGAATTCTTAACACTAGTCAAGAGCAAACTGTGAAACGTTTACTGAGACCAAGGGTGAAATCACAGCAGCTAATAAAGATGACACAGTTGTGTCACAGAAAATTTTTTTAACAGAAATTCTTCTAGGTCTACTCATTTAAAATGTTTATTCCTTCAATACTGTTAAAATGAAAATCCCTTAATTTTATCTTTTACATAGAATCAATCAGAAGCAGCAGTTTCCTCAAAGTGAACACAATTCCTGAATGAATTTTTCCATATCAACATCCTTAAGCTTTATTTTCTTGGAAGACCAAGCTTCTTTCTAGGTCACTCCAATAATTTAATAACTGGAAGTTTAGGAAAGCAGTTAAGGTTTAAGCGTTTTCAGTACTTTTTCCCTTATGATAGGACCATTAGTCAATAAATTAAACATTTATTCTTTCTTACAGAAATAACTGAAAACACAATTTGTGTGGGCCTTGCTCGTGTGGGTGCTCCAGATGAGAAGATTGCTTCAGGCACACTACAGCAGATGTCCACAGTGGAACTGGGTGCTCCACTACATTCCTTAATTGTTACAGGCACTATGCATCCTCTGGAATTGGAAATGCTTAAACTTTTCTCTGTTGATAGTTCCAGTTTTGAAAATAATGCATGTCAAAGGACTACTTAAATAAAAATGAGGCATTTACATTTTTATTCCATCTTTCATTGCGTAACAGCATAAAGTTATTGCTGTGACTATTTAAGACTTGTCTAACTGCAGTTAAACTCTGTTGCTTCAGAAGACAACGGTGCAGGAACATGGACCTGCTTTTACCCAAGGCTGCAAACTGCACCTGCTGGTATCAGCTTCTACCACACAGACACCTCCAGAAACTTTTAAATCTTTGATTCAGGTCATTGACATCCACATCAGTCTTGGGCTGCTGATTAGGATAAGAAGAGTACCAGGTATCTGTGTGGCATCACTTGCTGTAGTGCATTAACCAAACGTACTGCATACATTGTAATAAGTGCATTAGATGTTAAATGTTGCTTTTCAACTTTCCAGAAACTTAGGAGTTCTCTTGCCAATACAAAACATTAGTGTGCAAAACCTGTTAGGTCTCTGTCCATTTTTGCCTTGGCAGAGTAAGTACAGACAGGTGAGAATGCTCTAAACCAAAGAAAACCAAGAACTTGCCCTTTGGACAGCTGGTGAAACAGGGGGAGAAGCTTCACAGGATTTCTTATTTCAGAAGACTGCAATTTAAAATAGAACTGTATATCTTTATATGCTAATGCTAGCATTTATGAAGGGCTGGACTCAACTGCAGCAACCACAGTTAACCTCCAGCCAAGTCTCAGCAAACAGACTGCAAGAATTCTCTTTAAAATCAGCTAGTAGAGGACAGTGGTTGCTATTTCAATTATTCTTTATGGTATGATGAGAACAAAGCAGACCTGTATGCATATTTTTTTAAAGCTGAAGATTTATTGGAAAGAAATTTGATCCCGTATCTTTTCAGCAATATAGGATATTTAACATTGTATATAGACTGTATTCAAGTAGAAAAGATTACATTAAAAATTTCTTAATATTGCACTTGGGACAAGCCGTGGCTAAGCTACTAACATGAGCATTCCAGAACAAAATCATACATAGTCTTCAGAATTTTAGTGAGCTGCCTTGTGTTACCTGCAAGATTTCTTCACCGGTACTTTGACACACTTTGCTATTCAACTGAAGCTCACTGCTGAGAGTAATTCCTGTAATTTAAAGGTAAAGGCGAGCAGTATGCTGTATGCTACCAGGAATGATTTTGGCAATTGCTTCATTCACATTATTTCACACTTCAGCCAAGATACTGTAGCGATTCACTTAACTCTTGTACCAGATCCCAGCATACATGTGAGAGGCTCCAATGCACATGGGAAGTGAAATACCCAGCTCCTTTTACACATTATTTCCGCCAAATTACCACATAGGCAGGAACCTTTTGTGGCTCACTGAGACAGACAAGTAGATTGAGCAGTATTTGCACACAGCAAGACTCAGTCTTCGCATGCCAGGCACAGCATGGCTGGCATTGCTTCACATTATAGCTGTGTCTGGCCAAGGAAGTCCCAACAGGGATGGGCATTGCAACAAAGCCTGAACGAGGACAAATCCAAAAGGGAACCCCAGCAAGCTGCAGATAGGGATTTTCACAGAAGTGTAAAGGAGGAATTAACTACTGAGTCTGTATTGAGGATCAGAGAGATTATTAAAAAAAAGGAAACAAAAACCTGCTTAAAGGGGTGGGATAACCAAGCATTGTAGTGAGTGGCAGTCTGATGGCTGCTAGAGAAAAAAGGACAGGGTTTAATTATTAACTAAAATTGTTGCTCTGAACTGGTATTTAAAGACCTTGTTTCATGAAGAAGGATAAGTGCATTTTATAGAAGCATGCAACTGAAAATCTGCACTGTGCAACTGCAACTGAAATCTGCGCTGTGAAAGAAAAGCCGTGGACTTTACAATTTGTTTGCAGACTGTGTGCAGAGGGTAGAAAACTGCAGTTTAGCAGCAGCTTCTCCTCTCTTGTATCTTGTTTACATTACCAAAACAGGTTCACTTACAACAGTTAAAAAGAGAAACCGTTAGCTTTCCTTCACCTTTAAATGCCACTTTACTTCTTAAAAAAAAAGTAAATTAAGAATGTTAAGTCGCTAAGGTCTATTTTGTTAGTAGTAGCAGCTTCAATTTTTCTGTAAAAATTGTGTCAGCAGCTTTTACTAATGATGCAACTAAACTTTTGCTTTAGTAAGCATTATTACATAAAAAGCAGAGTCATTTATTTACTTTTCGTCTTAGCAAAGAGTTACACAAATAACTCAGCTCTCTGTGGGGGCCCTCCTGATGTAAGGAGCCAGTCTATCCACAGCTGTAGACTTACCCAATTAGCCTATAAAGGACCAGTCCTTACTGTGCATATTCCTAAGTGTTTTCTTCCACTATTACTTAGCACAAAAAACATGGAGGCATTTTAACACAGACACTCTGTAATATTTGTTTTATCTTCTTTTTTACTGTAGGTGTGGTAAAAATCATGCAGTTTGCAGGCTTGGTCTTTGGAACAATAGGGTTTTAAGTTACTGGTTTCAGTCACAGAAAAAAATAACCCACAAAGACAGACCAGTAACCCCACAGAAAATATCAGCTACATGAAAACATGAGAAAACCACACTCTAAAAACTTGATTCAAAATTCAGTAGTGGATACCAGGAAGCTGAGTTTTAGCACATCATCTGCAGACATTCATCCATCTCTGGATGTCAGTCATTCACACAAGTCTTTGTTTAAATCATGCCTTGCATCTCCAATAAAGTGTCAATAGCAAAGTATTACATAAGCAGCCGGTGTTAAGTAATTAGCAAAACACAAATAATGGTGCTTTGGCTCTCAGGGTAAGGAAAGCTGCACTTTCAACAGCATGGTTTGTACTCTCCTAAAACCCGAGCAAGTATCCCCTTAGGAGGTGAAAAAAAATCAGATGTCCCTGGTTTACTGACATACTAGATGTGACCGCAGTTACTGACTGAACATGTCATACACTGTCTTTTGCAGAATTTTGTGATGCTTACCCTTTTTCAGAAAGCCTAAAAAGGCCTAAAGTCTGTTTTGAATCTGACTTCCCTACACTATCCCCAAATTATATTTGACAAACAAATGATACATTTCTTACTATAAAAGTTTAAACGTAATGAAGTGCTATCTTGCCTGGCTAGAAAACTCAGACTTGTACATATGCTTCCAACAATCAGCTAAATCATAATAAGCAAAAAAAAAAAATCTTACCAAAAGTTATTAAAATCATTCAACAGGCTTACAGGCTTTTTCACTCCATTTCCCATAATAAAGTTTGTAGATGTACATTTAAAAGAATACTATCACCACCACCAAACAAACCACCACTCTTCCAGGTTCTCACTTGGAAACAAATAGTAGCAGTTGTCTTTTCATTAAGAAACTAAAATAGTGGCCAAGCTCAGCAACTTGGGCAGCACTACAGTATTTCAGCAAGTCCTGGAACAGTCAGTCCTGAAACATGCTGGTATAAAGATGACTTAAACCAAAGCCTGCTCTTGGATCATGACACAATTGCAATGAATCTGTCTGGTGCTTTCCTTTAAAGTGATACCAGTTGATCTTCTCTAGCCTCAGATAGCAGTAATAGTAACTATTAAAAAATGAGGAAGTCCTGCTGGCAGCCAGCAAGCAGCAGTCTATATGCACCACACTACAAAACAGTACCTCCACCCTATAATCACAGCCAGATTTTAATCACCTTGTCTGTGAACATACCTGCACGCGGTATCTTAAACTGCAGCACTCAAATCTGCTCAACAGATTCCTGCACCCCACCCTGTGCCATGTAACTTCCATCTTTCAGTCAGGAACTCTGTCAGGTGGGACAGGGAAAGAGCCTGACAGAGTGCCAGGCAGGAGGCCAGGAAAGAGAGAGACGTGGAACACGCAGCCTGCTGGGAGGGCACTCTGCACCTGCATCCGCAGGGAAGCAAACAGGGTCGGAAATTGGCAATGGAAGGATCTGAAGACTGGAAGAGACTGCAAAGGTTAAAACCAATATTACAGGTGGTTTTGTACTGCCATTTTTTTGCACCCAGTTTCCAGTTCCAAGCACAAGAGTACACCCCCAAGATATGGACAAAATCAACATTCAAGTTTCAATATCTCAACTGGAAAATTCAGGAATCATCTATCAAATTGGCAAGTGTTGTGTTTTCACATACAAAGAAATAAGGGGCTATATAGGAACAACAGAATGAAAGCAAGAATCTCTTCATATCTGTGATGAATTCAACAATATCAGTGGCAAACAAACCATTTCTGCAAATCAATCTTCAGTAATTTCATAGTGCCTAGCACTTACTACAGAGACATTGTCAGCTTCTCAGGGCCTTGATTTTAGTATTACCTCTAACAGCTACCAAAATAAACGTAAAAACCATACCAGTCAGTGGCAGCTATGATTTCTCGGAAGAATGCCTGTCTTGCTTTTTACTCCACCATGTTCTGTTTGTAAAATGTCCTCTTAAAAAGTCTTCCATTACTAAGTGAACTACTACAGCATAGTGGAACTATTATCTGTAATACCAAGCATAGCAGATTGCTTTTGAAAACAACACTCAGCTATCTGAGTAAAATGATTACAAATGCTAGAAAATATATGACAGACAAATGTTTCTGGAAAAAACCCCAATCTAACAACCCTTACTGCACTGAGAACTTTCTCCCCTATGAAAACACAAGGCTACAGTAAAATAGTCAAAGATGTCAGATTTGTCAACCTGGGAAAAGCATAATCTTAAACAACATGAAATGTGATCCTTATTTCCATTTTGGATATAACCGCCAGAAACAACTATTTTCAGTATTTGGAAAGGCAAAATTTGAATTTGATCACTTTAATAGAAATTACTACAACCTATTAAAAATCAAGGAAACTTAAGCTTTCACAATTTCAGGATTTAGTTTTTTCCACCACGTAATTTGGAAAATAAAGAACTTCAAGCATTTCTTCCATCACCAGCATCTTCCTTCAACTGCCCATTGTGCAGTTGACTGAACATGAGCAGCATCATGTAATGTCTCATTACTCTTAACAGTATGAAGAGACTAAGAATTGGAGTTAAATCTAATATTTTGACTAAAATAATTTTCACAAGACATGTGCAACAAAATACTCAGCTTGTCTCAGAAGCAAGTCTCTTCACAATACCTTTGTCTTTTACATTTAGAATTTTTCTGTCTGGTAAGATGCAAATATAATGGAAGTCTAACATCTACAGTTATGCAAGTACACAACCCCCCCGCATACATCACTAGTAAATAATCAGACTGCATACAAGATTATTTGTAAAAGTAAGAAAACCCTTTGATGCTCCATATTTATGCTGGCAAACAGCTCTCCTGATATAAAAGGCACTTTGAAAACCCAATATGGTTTGGTTCATTAAGTTTGCAAAGTACAAACAATTGTACAAACATACAATTATATTGAAGCATGTCAGCCATTGTGACATTGTCTACAAAACAAGTTTCCAATTGTCGGTAACACTGGTTTTATGGGAATGAGCAGTGGTTTCAGCAGCTTTACTGAAGACATGACAGGGTTTCCAGTACCACAATCTTATTAAGTAAAAAACCCTCAAAATCTTACAAGTTTAGGGGCCCCCAAAAAAACAAGACCCAAAGTCCATAACATTCATTCAATATTTTCTCCTTAGACGTGAACTCCATCCATAGCCTGAGGGCAGAAATCTATTCAGTCGATTCCAGATGTGGTGGAGGCAGGCTCTGTCTCAAGAAGTGTTGTTACACCAGTACAGTACTGAAAACTTTGGTCCAACAGCACCATTCCAGAAGTTCACTACATGGCTGCAACATCAATCTGTATGTAAAGCTGCCTTACTCCTGCCTGTGGAAAAGGGAAGGAGGGTTAAAAATGCAGGAAAGCCAAAGCAGTTTCCTGTCCTGAATATCAGCCCACATCAGTAAGTGACCTAGCAAAAAACCTCAGTGTCTTATTTTTCTGTCATTCATCTCCCACATTTAGCACATCACTCAGAGAGCACGGGATGAGTAAGGAGTTCTTCACACAGTCAAGTGCACACACATAATGATGTATTAACATTAGCTTTGCCACATTACCTCTTCTGATTCATCCTAAATAACTGCCACACATGAAGCTGCACAAAAGCAACTTTTACTTTCTTTTGCGCCAGTTTAACTTCCTGAAAAGCAAGCTGCTTGAAGAACTGTCAGTTTAAAATGGAGCTAAGCACAAAAGCGTAACATGGGACTTGTTGTTCAAACCAGTTCTACATTATGATTTTCTCCAGAAAGCCATCACATGTGCAAGCTGCCAATGCCGTGAGAAGCCTGAGTAGGTTGTTTGTGGTGAGAAACCCTATCGTAAGAGAAGCTTCATCTATTTTCTTAGTTCCTTATACGTCAATATAGATCAACCTAATTTGATGCACCTGATACAATTACATCTGTTATTTCCATAAAGTGGCATGAAAAACTAATGCAGAGAGGTACAGTACTTCCATCTACACAACTTAGTATTCTGAAATTGTTCTATACAGCTGGAGCAGAGAAGCTTTTCAAAACAGATACCAAACTCAGAAATATTTAACCTTTTTTGATAAGAATTACAATGTCACATCACATGACAAGCAATTTACACTTTGAGATGTGATTTCCACTGGTAAGACATACCTGAGTAAAAATATTGTGAGTCTGGCTTAGAATCCACCTTCCATCAGCATCAGGAGCTACTAATAACTTCAAAGTCCCTATGTAAACATCAGTACAGAGGGTCCAGAAATGTGGATCATGTAAACTGTAAACTCCTTGCAACTGCTGCACCTAAAAGAAGAGGCAAATTTTAGAAAGTGTATTTTGGAAAATACTTGTCTGTACTATGGTTTTTTACAGAAAATATTACAAAAGCCAATGCATTCTTTTACTTCTAGTTCACTGCGCATTTTGTGATCTTTTACCAGAATTTATTATTACTATCTCAATTATTGTAAGGAAGATGAAAACATATGGATTTGTGTCTGTGTGATGATTTTGTGTATGTGTTGTGACTTTGTACCCTGCTGCATTTACATTCTATGTGTATTTTACTGAAACCACTTCTCAAAATAGAGATGTTCAAGAGAGAAAAAGTCACAGTTCTTGGATTTGAGATGCCATCCAATTAAAACTGCCCTTTTTGCAAATGTGGGAATTTTGCCATGAAACAATTTGTGAGATTCTAACTTTAACAGAAATATATTCATATATAATTTAAAATTTTGTGAGGGCTTAGATTTGTCCTTACAATCCCTTTGTTTTTTCTTCTTTCCACTTTTAGAAAACCCTTCATGTGATGATTACAACCTGTAACTCCAGAGGAAAGGTAGCACTCCTTCAAGTGCTTTGTATTAACTTTGCAAAGGCACTTCAGTGTTCAGGTGATGGCATATTAATAGAAAAGTTAAGCAGGAGAACGGGTCAAATCCAGAGTAACCTTTGTATTCTTATAAATACACTTCCAATGTTATGTATAAGCACAAAGTACTTTGGGAGGAAAAGCTTCAGGAACTATTTTTCTTAACTAACACAGCAAATTTTTGAAACACAAACTGAGGTGAAACTACATACAACTTCAGACTTTGGGAAAATATTAATTAAACTGGCACCTCCATTTGTGTATTCTAAGGTACCTTTCGCAGACCTTACTGGAAAAACATCATAAAATATCCTCATACACGCAGCTGAGGCTCAGTCTGTCAGCAGCTTGATCAGTCAGAGCAAAAACAGCTTAACAGCTCACCCTCTGGTAGCACTGAGGCAGGGCATTTTCCAGAGAAGGAGGAGTTCTCTGCATCAAAATCCCAATGGATTCTTTTAAAAGTGGAACAATACTAGAAAAAAGGAAATTAGCTATTATTACTCTTTCAAAAGGTGCAAGGAGCAACCTAACATTCCTTAATGTTGAGAAATTTTTCTTTAGTTCTTCCACCAGAAGCTGAGAAAGTTGCCATGAAAACCTGGTCCAGAAAATAAAAGGACTGACAAAATTGCTATGGTGTCCTATCAAAGACAAGACTATTTCTCCCCTCTAGTTTCCACAGAGTTAACTGGTGGTCAGTCACAAAAGATTAATGGTTTGATCACAGCTTTTGAGATGAAATCTCAGTGTCTTGGAAGTTAAACAATAAAGCAGCTGTATAGCTCAAAACCAACTTCAATGGCAAATCATTCACAAGCAACCATAAAAATACTCAGCTGAAATGGGGTTTGCCTCTGTTTGGGTTAAGGCATAGTTTTCTTATGAACTAAGATAATAATGGAGCAATCATAAAACAAAATTAGTGTGGAACAGTCCAGCTACAACAGAGTTATTTTGTCAGAAACAGACAACTTGGCATATTCTTGAAGTGAACTAAGTGTAGGGTCTCATCCAAGCTCAAGGGTTAAACATTTGGAAGCAATTAGAGGTTCCCTCCTGGCCAAATGGTCTTGTTTAATCAGCAAACTAAGAAGACATTTAATACCCTTTTTTATTATTATTACTTTTTGTTTTTTAATAAAACCAGGAGACTAGAGTAAGCCTATGCCCTGAAGCTACCACTAAAAGGTTATACTCTTATTAAGTATTCAGCATGGTGATTTTCTTGTTTAGGAGTAGTGCATCATGTCTGCTTCACTAGAGCATCCTAAAATTTTCAAGTGGATGACAAATATCTGTAGCCCAACACTACAGCTTAAATAGCAATTTAATTTCAAGAGCATACAAGTCACCTAACACTTTGGACCAAAAGTGAATATGCATTTCAGAAATTATAAGCTGTATTTCAGAGTTCAGCACTGGCATCACAGCTGCACTACATGGAGTTATGGGATTCAAAGCACACCTAAAACATTTGTAAGAGATTAACTGGACCAGTTGTTAAAGGACACTGCAGAACCTTTGTTTAAAATCTCATGAAGTGATGTGGAATGCAGGGCACAGACCAGCTGTGTGTTTGCAGATGTGAACAAATGACCTAACCCTGTTAAAAAAGGTGTTTCCATTTGAACATGGGAGCCGTGCTGGCTGATAGACTGCTCAGCTCACTCCCTGGCTAAACCCCGGCCAGGGGTGGGAGGGAGCAAGAGGCTGCGTGACTCTTGCCTAATGAACCCCTGGAAAAACCACCACCCTAAAATTAAGTCTTCTTGCAGGCACAATGGTCATTCCAGCCAAATTCACTGCCTGGTGCTCTCTAGCACATGGCCTCCCACGTTTGCACTGCCGCCAAGGCATCGGTTCAGAAATAGGAAGAAGCAATTAGGAGCAAGCATTAGGACCAGGAGTTGCCTAAACTGGACCTGTCACCAAGACAAACATTTAGCAGTGCAATAACTGTCAATCTGTCTAAAGGAAGCTTAATTGGAGTGTCACATTCTACAGTGGATTACAGAAGTTTAGGGAAAAAAGGTTCTCTTATTAATGGACCCATCTCACTAAATAATGTCCGTGTCACAAGCATTACATCAAAGGGAGCTGGAGCTGCCAACACACTCCACTGACGAATTGATTTCAGTTTAACTCCCTGTTTAAAATGCAGGTTTCCTTCTTAATAAAAACCTTGAAAGACCAGTACACAAGTTCAAGATGCAAACTGAATGCATTTTGAACACTGACTCCATTCCCATAAATTTAACAAGGCCTCTCTAACATATGCATCCAAAGGCTTCAAAAACCACACACATACAGGCTGCATATTTTTTCCCAGGAAATCAACTAAAGGAATAGAGAATGTAGTAGTCTGCCTTTTTATTGAAACATACCACTATAAGTGAGAAAAGCCATGAAAGAAAGCTAACAAAAATGTCTAATTTGTACAACTTATTTACATTATTTAATAAAACTGATGTACATTATCTGATGGAAGAGAAATTAATTGTCGAGTAGATTTGAAGACACAGGCTAACATCTTAAAAGTCCAAGAATAGAGGTAAATCAGGATGTGGCTTGATACTGTTGGTGAAAGTTGACACGTATCCCAGGTCACACCTTCTTCCTCTATCTTAGAGCCAGTGTTCAGATACAAAGTTTATCTTTTGCAAAGCTGAAAAGGCCAAAAAGACAGCTGCAGTGATGTGACAGGTCCTCATAAATGCTGTTCAGAGCAAAGAAGGCCATGGATGCCCCTCTGCATCAAAGGGATACTGACTTATGTGGTAGTCTTACCGTAAGCCAAACTAACACAACAAACAACTGAATTCTATTTCATGACGCCTGATGTTTTCCATTGTTTCATGCATATTACTGAAGTATAAAACCTTTAATTTAAAAACCAAGACTCCACAGAGTATGCTCTTTTCTCAAAAATTAACTAAAACCAGTATTACTTAATCACAAGGAGGCACTAGAAATATCAGTTCCATTTCATGTGACCGAAGAAAACATTAGGGAAGATGACAAAACCAAGCAGGCTGAAAATATGGTTAGAGATTTTGACCAAGCTTTCTCTTTTTTTTGGCTTCATCATTAGTGAGAAAAAAAACATGTGGCTGCCTCCACAGCAACTATTGCACTGGTGCTTCCCTCCTGGTTTGTTTTAATTTATAAGATTATTGAGGAAAACAAATAATGCTGAATTGTCACCAAGTGGAAGGCTTTCTCATGCATAAGCAATCAGTAAGCTTTGCTATTAAAGCAGAGACAATTCCACTGCTTTCTGATTACAAAGCCTTAAATCTAAAATATCACACTTTTACAAGACAGTAAAATTTGAAAGAGGCACCAACCCACAGCAAGATTCGGGATAAAAACATACCCTCTACAAAAGCCAGAAAAGCAAAGGAAACTAATGTTACAGCACATCACATTTGTACATACACTGTTACAGAAGAAGAGAAAGGTGTTCAAACAAATAAAAACAAACTAACTATTGACATGAACATGATAAATCCAGCCTGCCACTACTACACGAGGAGTGATTAAAAATTAAGAGTGAAAGCATCAAACTCTTAATTAACGTGCATCTCATTCAGATAATACTCATAACCCATTCCAGTGCCATCCTGTTTGTGCCACTGTTTCTGTAGGCATAGCTAGCAAGACCCTGGCATTGTCATGATCTTGGACTGCAAAGCTGAAAACAACTGCGGGTAAAGAACCCTTTACACAGACATTGAACGCAGAGCGCATTCCTTCAGTGCTCTCAGCACTACAGAAAATAGAGGGTATTTGTGACAGGTTTCGTGGAAGGTAAACATTGCTAAGGATCAAGACCAGCTATGGTTCTTCAAATACCATAGCTCAAAATCTACAGCCAGATTTCCATATTCTGGGTTTTTTCCCAGCTACCATCCATATCTGCAGTGTGATGACTGTTGGCCTGTTTCAGAACTTTAATAAAATTTTTTTATTAGGCAATGGGAATTTTAATCAGACTGCAAGCTTTGCTCAAGACAAGGACCACAGGTTTAACATTTGCTTTACTGATTTTGAATTCTTTGTTCTAATAACAGTATAGTACCTTGATTCTCAGAAGCAAGGTTGGGAGGTACCATTACCCTGTAAATAAAGGTAGTGCTTGACATTTAGCAATAATGGCTTAAAATAACACCAACAACAAACATGCTAGTTTGGAGGAGTTTTGTTATAGAAAATTCCTTCTGAATCTTAGTGAATACAGCACTTCATTTAAAAAAGTAGGTTTTTTTATACTGCTATGCCTCAAACATGAAAGACCCCAAATGTTACTGGCACACCCTCCCCTGAAGCTCTTTCACATTATATCTTGTTCAAGCAGCTCTAGATTTTATGCAAAAAATTATGTAACCCATGGAAACAACTTCACTAAGTGACTGAAGTAAATTGCCTCATTTCTTTGACCACTTAATATGCAGTCTGCATGCTCTATGCAATCTAGTATCAGATTTAGTCTACTGTGCCTTTCTAGAAACATGTGGGTCTAATAGTGGTTTAGGACAAACTTGATTTATACCAGAGTTGTGGCTTTTGCATGGCTTTCAGCTAGTTTCACATAGCTGACTAAAACACTAAAATTGCTTCAACATTTCAGAGTAAGGCTTAGAGTACCAAGGTTAAAAATTAAATGAATCTTTAGTTTTAAATATTAAAAGTAGTTTAGAGACTTGAGAAATTGTTTATTGATTCAATGCATATATAATTATGTGGACAACACCTTGGAAAAAACTTGAAGAGTGCCAGCCTGAACTACAATGAAATAGTCAAGCTTTTGTTAAAAAAAAATATTAAAATGCTGGTAAGACAGACTTGTCTATTTTAAGCATGTCCTATTTATGCTTTACTTGCATGAGATAGCACAGAGAATAATCGAAGAAAGTGTCATTAGATATTAGTGGCTGCATCCAGGAAAATTCAGATCCCACACAGGATTTTCACTGTGCAGTCAGAATGCTCCGCGCTAACTCACGAGGAGCTGGGCAGAGAACGTCACCCTAGAGCAGCCTTAGCAAAGGATCACAAGAGCAACAGAGCAACTGTGTCAGCAGCTGACAATTTGCACTAATTAGAGATGTTGTCTACAAGAAGGCTCAACCACTTGATTTAAAAGCACTGCTTGATTTCTCTGAAGAAGCATTGCTTAACCCTTTGCACTCACACGTGACAAAACAGGTTACAAAGTGGAGCCTGTACAGCTTTACACTGCACCAGTAAGTTTTTTAGTCATCTTATACAGGTATTTTTATGATTTCTTTGTCAAGTGTGGCCATCATTTCAGAAAAACGCACAGAGAAGACCCACTAATAGGAGCAGGCAAAGCTCAAATAAACCAGAGAGCTGCCCAACACTGAAGCAAGCCAACACTTGATATAAAATGAATGAACAGCTATCTCACATAGACACAAGCAATCCCAGATTAAGAGCAATGATTTTCCTCTGCATTCTCATCCAATAGATTAGATACTCTACTGGCTCACCAGACACATAAAGTGGAATAAGGATTTCTGTTCTGCCTTTATTCCTTCCTTTTATACAAAAGTATCATAGAAAGAATACAGATTAAAAAACAAAAACAAAACCCCAAACAAAACCAAACTAAAACAAACTAAAAAAAACCCCACAACAACAAAAAACCTCAACAAAACGAGAAAAACAGGAGTCCTGGATCTAACCTACCCCCTACTCATACCCTGCAGACTCTCTAAGTCAAACTCAGACCGTTAAGCAAGAACTTGGAGGATACAGTTCCAACTAGGGTGAAGTCCCCAAACACCATTAAAATTTTTGAACTACTTTATCTGACTGGCTTTTGCATCTCCAGCTCCAAACTATGCTTCTCTTATTACAGCCACAAAGATCCTGATTACAGAACAGATCTTGATTTTTAAACACCCATGGATGGGGTCTGCTTGCTGGGCCACACACATGCTCTCACTCCACTTTACCCTACCAAAGTTGGTTTAAGTAGTAAAAGGGGCACAAACGAAATTGACAAATATTCATTTGAAACAGCAGACAATTATTTAATCTGAAGCCAGATTTACCCCAGAAATTATGTCCTTCCCACCTCAAACCCAGAGGTATCCCATGAGCAGACAGACAATTAAAAAAACTCAAACAAACAAAACCCAAAAACCCCCTACCCTGAACTAGACATAGCTCTTGCCATTACCAGTTTAAAGTATTTTTGCAGCATTATTCCCCTCAAATTTTAAATTTCTCAGAACATCAGTAAATTTTTTTCTCTAGGTTAGATTTAGGTGACTTTAAATGATTAAGTACAAAACTATTATATATCCTAGCAAGCATTACCTGGGCTCCCATATTACTGTTACAGAAGATCACCTTATGGAAAAATCTGAAAATACTTTTGTGCTAATTCTTAAAGAACACTTCAAACACAGCATAGTGACGTAGAAGGCAAAATTAACAGTGGTTTTATGTCCAGAAGTGTAAATGAAGATTACTAAAGTCAAACACCATAAAAAGGGACTCAAATTCTCAATATCCATCTGAAAATGCCAGTAATCTTATTTATAATCTTAAAGTGCATTTCAAGCAAAACCATCAATAGTTAAGTGTGTTGGACTGCTTAGAAAACAAAATACCAACAGAAAACCACCCAACCCTGCAATTAGTGTTTGCTCCACTGATGTGCCAGGATGTGTCAGTCTGCAAGAAATGCAGGCTTGCTTCTATAAACTATGATGCAGCTGACGGCACTGATAGCAGAATTATTCTACTGATCATTTATAGCATCGTCGACCAACAAAATATCATTACAGGCTGAAGTCTGGCATCAGATCAAAAGACACATCAAACAGTGACCTCCTCCAGCATTTTCACCATAGAACATGGGTCTCAAATGTTCCTTCTATCTGTGCTAGAAAACCTATAAACAGCATTGTTATGACACTTCTGTTATGGAATTCAGTGTTATTTCAACTACTGTATGAATGGAAGAAAAAAGAATGAATTGTCATTCATATGATACTTTCTGCTGCACACAAAGCTAGACCCTTAAAATACTAAGTGTATGGAAACCTTGTGTTTTAGTCAACTACTACCTTTACCTCAGCAGTAGTTTCTTCCCCCTTGGAAACTTGCACATTTTCTTTCTCATTTTTTGAGATTTCAGTAACAGAAGTAGCTTGCAATAATTTGTCATTTATGAAACTACAGAATGTTTAAGTCAAGATCTCTGAAGTTTCTATTAAAATGGTGATTTAATAGTGATTTCTAGCACAGACATTTCTGTGGGTGTTGTGTCTGAAGCCTGCTGCCCTACTTTGACTAACAGGGAGATTCACATCAATAATCCTGTGAATGCTGCCATGCACAAGCCATAAACATGCCATACATGGTATGAGCATAAGTAGCTGCAGTTCATCAGATGACACTCACCACTGCTGAACAAAGGTGTTCAGTTATTAGGTTGTAACTAGAGTTGTGGCACGCTGCCCTGTGCCACCATTGAAGCAGCTGCCAAAAAAGCCTCATAGCATCACTGAATGAAATATTTGCTTGACCAGTCTAATCCAAATAGTTTCACATTTACAGTGATCTTGGTAAGTGACAACTGTGAAACTCCAGAAGTACTTGAAGCATTTCCATCAGATCTTAAAAGGAATAAGGATGTCTCAAAGTACAAATACAAAGGAAACGACAAAGTTCTTGTCAAGGTAAGAAAATGGAATTAAAACCTACCAGCCTTGATTTGTCAAGGACAAGGGCACACCCTGTGCCAGCAGTCTCAACTCTGCTGCCCTGAAAGCATTCTGCTCCATTTACTGGAGTACATTGGTTTATATAAGCATGTACTAAATACAGAGACAAATCTTTCTACAGTTTGAACCTGAAAGACATTTTTGTAGTATTACGCAAAGAAGGACAAAATATGCAGATTTAAGAGCTAAAGCTGTAGCTGTAGAAAAGAGAAAGAAAGATAAAATGGCTGTATAGAACAGAGATAGCATACTACTCTTGGAAGAAAAGCAAATGTAAGTCATTAGCATCACAAAACCCTTTTTCTTCTGAGCTGTAATTTCTGCTGTAACTAGCATCAAAAATACTACCAAATACCAGTGATAGCAACACTTACCTTACACCTATAAGTAGTGCTATCAGCATTGAACAAATAGGATCTGCTATCATTAGACCATAGTTCTGCATCAGTATAGCAGATACGATTACACCAATACTTCCCAGCGTGTCTGCCACAATGTGCAGAAATACACCTGTAAGAGATTAAGTGATACCATTACAACCTGCTATTCTTATAGCTAATGCAGCAGCTCAGAGACGTTTTACAAAAAGGAGTTTCAAGAACTAGATAATACGATCTATACTTGTTAAATTTGCGGTCAGCTTTGGGTCCACCACACAAAGATTTTAATGTATTTGTAGAATATGGGCCATTTGAAGAATTTACATTCTTTTCTGCACTTAGCAGTAATGGGTATTTCATAGCAAGGCTATTAAGTCAAACAGTGATTAAGAGCTGCAGCTAGACTTTTCTCATTCAATACCCACCCATTTATAGTACAGAAACCCATATTCCCTGATGCCTACAGTAGGGAGTACTGTATAAGATGGCCAGACTGTTAACAGAAACAGTTCTGTAAAGCTTTGAGACATGCTAATGTTTAATTGACAACACCATTTGGCAAAGAAATCCAAGACAAATAGTTTTGAGAATTAAACAATACTACAGACATGAAAAGCTTTACTCTTATTCTGAAGAATAACATTGCCTTCAAGTACAAAGAAACACATGCTTTGCAGCTAGTCAAAGTTTAGCCTTTGGAGCTCTCTGCTGGCAGTGACTGGAAGTCATTCAGAAACAGCTTTTTGAATGCAATTCTCCAGATAGATAATCCCCTCATGTAAAAACAACACACAACTACAAACCAGCTCTTTGGGGATTTCTCCAAGTCTACATTTGTACTGGGTCTGGCTGGGACGGAGCTGGGTTTCTCCACAGCAGCCTGCATCAAGGCCTTCTGTTTCTCACAGACCTATAGCAAGAAGGCTGGGGTTGGGCAAGATGCTGGGAGGGCACACAGCCAGGCCAGCTGATCCAAACAGACCAGAGGGACATTCCATACCATCCAACATCATGCTCCCCAACAAGACTAGAGTGTCGTCTTTCTCAAATAGCTGTTGCTCAGACTTCTCTAGGCATTGATCTGCTGGTGGGAGGTGATTGCTTGTGAGTCTCGAGTGTGATTGACTTTGTATCACTTGGTGAGGTTTTTCACTCCGTATTGAAAAATTAAAATAAAACCAGGTCTTTTTAATATGCTTCAATTAAAATGAGTCTTTCACAAAAAGACTGACTTTTGAATATCTTCAACTCAAGCACTGAGTATACATATACATGCTACATTGTACTGGAAATTCTGGAAGAACGTGTAAATGTTTCCTTTTCAAGGACTACAAACAAGCCAGAAAATCATCCCATAAGAGAAAACCCTATGTACATTTGGGTATACCAAATAATTAGTACCTCCTACATCTCATAATTGTCTCCTTTTAACCTCTGAACGTTTAAAAAAAGTAAAACAAAACCAACGAACAGCCAACCAAAGCTCAAAACCAACATCTAAATTATCTATAACTAATGGTCAGGAGATCAGGGACTCCAACACTACTTCAAGAAATTTAGATGCATTACCATCTGCTCTAAACCAACTCTAAGAGCTCAATGAAATGCAACTTTTAAGCTCAGGTACTCTTTAACAATTATATCAATCTGCATTTTTTAAATACCCTCTATCTTAATCATACTGTTCTTCATGTTACAGAACATATATTGCAATTAGGCTCCTTAGGTTTCTGCTTTTAACCGCTCTTTCCTAGTTTTTCATTGATTTTTCAGCATCAATAACAGAAGCTGAATCCCAGCTTTTGGGATGTCTCTTTTAAACTGTGTTGACACTGCATTACATTTAGACTTCTGTGAATGTCTCGACACCTAGTCATGCACAGAGTACAGCAGAGCTGTTTACAGCGGGAATGGAACTTCATTAAATACCTCCTTTAACAAAAATGTGGCATTTATTTATTTTAGAAGGACCCTCTGAAACAGATATGTGACAGACCCAGGCAGGCAGACTGTGATAAAACCAATAAACCATCAACTTATTTTCATCATACCTTGTAAAATCTGTTTGCTGGATCCAGCCATTACTTCAAGAGAATGGTCATCTGTGAAGACAATTATTGACATATTAACCTACACAAAGGCTCTAGTGGTCCTTCTGTTACACTCTTTCTTTCGGAAATGTCTTGAACAGAGGCTGCTCACAACTACCAGCTTTTACTCAAGCTATTGTTTCTTCATGCAGCAATTAAGTTAAAAGTCTTAAAATGCATTTTTTAAAATAAAACATCACTTTACACAATAGAGTTCTACACATATATATGTATAAAAAAATTATCTACATTTGTTCTTAATTAAAACAAACTGAGAGGTAAGATCTTGCTAGTATATAGCAAAATAAGACCCCTCAAGAACCCAAGCCACAAACACAAGTGAATGAGTGGATTCAAATAAATCTGCTAACCAGAAATACTTCACTGAAGCAAGCATTTATACCTAATGTAAAACAACAAGTATAAGATTTGGAGAAAGAGAAAGTAAGTAAAAAATCTTCTCATCCAAGCAGATTAATGCCTCTGTAGCATTAATCTGAGAGATATTTTAAGAAAAACTTGTTAAGGGATAGCAAAAGGCTTCTAGTGAAGATACACAATAATTTACACAACAGATGATTTGAACATCAAATTGCACAAGACAGATAGCTACATTCACTGGTCTGCAAGGGTGGGGGCCATGGGGAAAGTAAGGATGAGGCAGCAGCAGAGAGCTCCTGCTTTCCAACCAAATTCCACAAGAACTACTGGAAAAGAAATGCCAGTTTTCTAAGAATAGCAAGGAAGGGACAAGTAAATATTTTTACAATCTTTCTCACCTCCTGTCTGCCAGTTCCCACACTATTCTCCGCTCTCAATGTGCACATTTTGAGTCATGTCAGATCCCAGCTTATGGCTCAGGCTGGAAGGACTGACAACCCTGCATTACCACAAGGCTTTCGTTTGCATTGTTTCAAATAGGTGGTACCTACACAACCTCTTCTCCCATAGTGAAGGCTACTGATCAGATTTTGCATGAATGTCTCTTCTCAGATTGTTTGCCTTCATAGAAAAACTTTAAGCATAGCTAACATAGTAAGTATCTTTTTCATAACCATCTTAAAACAGATTACAACCACACAAAATGGGGAAAGTCTTATTTGAGATCACAAACCAAGTACGACTAACAATCCCTAAGTACCCAAAGTTCGTTGGTTCATTTTTTCTAACATCTTGAGCTGTAAAATTATTCAAATGGACAACACCAGCAAAGCAGCTTAACTTTGTCTATTGATTTTAATGAAAAAAATTGAAACAGGGCACTCGATAACTAATTTCACTAAACTGCAATAGCATACAGCTGTTCCATCTTTTGCCAACACATAATATTACGGTGAACATTCAAAAACCAGAGGTAAAGCAAAATCTTTAAAAACTAACACTGAAATTACTGCAAGTGAAACACAAAATGAGCCACAAAACATGTTGGTGGCAGAGCATACCAGACATTTAATGAAGCTACATCCATGTATGATCACAACAAGCTGCCAGCACACTCTCTTTTTTTTTCAGTAAGTTATTAATAGCAGATTTAGACTGAGTCAGGATGGTCTATGATATCAACTCAGTACTTACCATGACAATAATCCTGACCATGAGAATGTCCATGGCCGTGACCATGAGTGTGTCCGTGGGAATGTTTATGTTCATGGCTGTGTCCACGATCTCCATGACTGTGCCCATGGCTGAGACCACCGTTAAATAGAGAATGGCTGTGCTCATGCCCTATAAACAAATAACACCATCAGAGTATGATGAATACATAAATGATGAATAAAAGTACACTTCCATTTGTTTCTCAGCTGCTGAAACCTATTCATCTTTTAGGTCATCTTAAGGTAAGTTTCTTAACTTATTTAAAGACATAACACAAGCTGTTTGTCATCTACAGCTCTGCTGTGCAGACATATTTTATATATATATACACATATAAAATATACCAGATTTGAGAAGTGCTTTTATACATTCCCACTTCTGAGACTTGTGCTACACTTCTAGCACAATTTGAAAAATGTACACCTAATTAGATACAAGCACTTTAAAAATAGCTGTTTTAAGAAACCAGAAATTGACTGTCATTCACAGATTAAAAATTCAAGCTTAGATTGCTGCTTAAAGACCAAAGACTATGTTCTTCCACCAGTATATGTAAGTTTATATGTTACGCTCGAAGAGAGACCTGTAGGCTTTGCAGAAAAAAACCCAGAGGGTTTACCATGTGTATTTAGGCAAATAAATTCTGCACTTCAATTCAAAAGACACTAAGCTGAGAAGCATCTGAAGCAGAATCATCTCATGCTTAAAATTTGGTTCAGATACTGTTTTCTAAATTTTCCAGCCACAACCTATCTTAAGACCAGCTTAAATTTGTCCAAGAAGATGCTCTGCAAATCTCTTTCAGTAAGAAAGCAGCTTCTGGACTTCTAGGTGTTCCAGTTAATGGATATTAACAGGAGAAGTACAACAGTGGCATACTAGGGCTAGTAATAAAACACAGAAGTAAACATAGAAAGAGGTCACGTACACATTTGGCCAGGATTGCCATTAACAAGACACCAGATGTAATACTGGGGTTCTTATTGGGGGTTAATAAGGTCCTGGAACAGCAGCTGCCAAAAAAGGAAACAGTACTGGAAGTTACATCCTACCAGAGCCGTGTGAATGCCCATGACCTCCATGCTGAAAAACAAATATTCCTATAAGATTTACAATGAATCCTAGTATAGAAACAGGAAGAAGTCTCTCATGATGCACATCGGGAGGCTCAAGTGCTCTCTACAAAAAAAAAAAAAAAAAAAGAAATGAAAACCAAAAAACTACTTAGATACAGGAGCATTCTTATCTATAACATATATATAGAAATAATAAAAAATTACTCAGCATTTCCAGTTTCTGGGATGATACACAGACAATTCTCACTGTCTGAAAATAAAGTTCTATTATTAAAGCTGTGAAAGTACAGTAGAATATTCTGAGAGTCTAGCTCAGTTTTATCATAAGGTTTAGTTATGCTGTGGGATGTGGCTCAATGCCATTTGAAAACACTCAGGTTTGTTCCAGTATGTGGGTTGCTTAAGTCACCTATAACACTGCCAAGAGTCTAGAATGCCATTTCTTCCTTTCTCCTTTGAAAGGTGAGGCAATGAGGGGAATGAAATGAAGACTGAGAACAAATTATGACATTTTTCAGAAATTCTCAAAACTAGATTAATTTTTTTTCAATTCTTTTTTACCCTACTTCCTCCGGAATTTTTTTCTCCATGACATGAAACCTAATACAATCTGTATCTGAAGCTAAAGTGTTGATGAGTGTAAAATACCACTGACAGAGGAGAAAAAAATTCACCATCTTTCCACAAGGATGAAAGGTACAGGCAATAATAAATAGCAAAACAATAAAACTTTTAGCAGATGTAAAATTTTAAAGCAACTGAGAGAAAAAGAGTCACCATCACAAGCAAAGAGAATACTTAGCATGGGAGCTCAGATCAGCAGGAAGAGAATTATGTTTCAACATGACATTGACCCTGTCATGGTTTTTAATTTTTCTAGTAAGTTTTGCTCCTGTTTCTAGATTTGGAGTGAAGTTTTCCTAGGCATTTAGGCAACTTCAGCCCAGCTTTAACTGACTCTGAAGTATTTACATCCCTATCAATGTAGATAAACGTTCCTGAAAGCCCTTCCCAATTCTCCACTAACCAAAGAAAAACTCAAGAGACTTATTCTGAACTAGAAGTCTAAACAAATTTATAGTGTATTTCCCATTAAAAAGTAAAAGCATTAATTGAAGCTCATTAGAAATAGCTATCAGTTTTGCTCTTAATCCTTGATGCTGCCCTTAATGTCTAAATTTCAATCTTGAAATTATCACCTGAATCATCACGTAAAACAAATTCAAGAAAAGAGCCCTTGTAAATGTTTAACCTATCACTACTTGCCATTTACATCAGACTTCAAGATTTGGAGAACAGTGCTCTTTCTTTAACAATTTGGTCCAGCTTCACAGAATGTTACTTATGACTAACTTCTCTCTCCTCTGAATGACTAGTTTGGGCCTTCCTTTCTTGGCCTTACTTGTTCTTTAACAACAAGAAGTGAAGATCCTTCTAAAACATCCTTAACTGGCTGAAAAAAAGGGACAGG
The DNA here is from genome assembly GCA_013400235.1 of Oriolus oriolus. NCBI lineage: Eukaryota > Metazoa > Chordata > Aves > Passeriformes > Corvidae > Oriolus > Oriolus oriolus. Next base: position 615,917 of record VXBT01003167.1, on the reverse strand, counting down.
CTCCATCTCAGAATCTTTACACAGAAACAAAATACACTATTTAAGAAGCTAGTACAGATACACTGAAAAAGCTGCGTTTCTCTGTCATGAAACAGCAATTTCAGATGGCCCTATTCTCTGTTCAAATCACAGATTTTTAATCAATTATGAACATAATTTAATTTTTCAACACATTAATTTCAATAATGCATTCCTAATAAAAATAGAAATGTTTATCCATATTAATTATACAATGCAATAGTGTAATTGACTTCATAACATACCTCAACACCTTCAGAAAAAATGAAGAACGCTGTAAAGATGAGAAATAAACCGTTTACAAAACCAGCAAGTACTTCTGCTCGAACATACCTGCAAGAAACAAAAAAAAAAAGCAATAGCAGATATTACCACCCTCATTTAAATGCTGAAAATTAGAAGTAGAACTTAAGAGACTGAAGTGCAATCTTCTAGTTCTCAAACAGTTATATTACACAGGAATTTGCTAAATGGAAGATGGAATATAAATTACAGATGAGTATATATAAAACTGGCCACGTTGTATTTTGACAGAGACTACTTGACCCATATCAGCCATTCCCTGATCTAGATGAAAGAAATCTTTCAATGCCAAAATCTTTCCATTTAAGATTAGGTCTACTTGAAGTTACAGTATAAATGTGTATCTGGAAGGCACAAACTAAGAGAAGCATGCAAAATCTAATCAAAGTTTTCTGACGTCAAGTTATGTTTAATATCAAACAGACATATATTAATCTGCTTCCCCTCTAGAAGGTAAATTTTTAGTAAAAGTTTTAAGTAGAAATTAATTATTTCAAACATCAAATTTTGATGATAACAAGCTGCCAGGTTAGAATAATATGTAATTTCAATGTAGCAAACATCAGACTAAATCAAGTGTGGCTGTTATCTGATAAATGGAACACCAGCTGTTTAAACGCTGAGCAGTAATTAATACAGAATGTGCTTTCACTGCAATTAGTTCATGGTACAACTCTCTCTAAATAGATTTCTATGCACACTGGAGCTTCCACCTAAATTAAACTGTGCTTTAAGTTTCAAACTGTATGATTCACACTTAAGCAAGGCAGCTGAAGCTAAGTGCTGACACTCAGGTCAATAATGCTATGGGGAATGCCCATCTTGCAACTCATTTGCTGTTAGTCAGTATTACTGCACCACCAGTATTGTTTATAGGGCACAACTGCAATGTTCAGTGGAACCAAGTGCCTGTGTCAAATGCCAGCTGCAGCAGGTAAAGCCACCAAGGGCAGTATGAGATGACACACCTCAGCCTTGAGGATCTGCGTTCATGGCAGTCACAGCTCCCAAATCCTGCTGGTTCCAAGGATCCTAGTTTATAATCTCCAGTGCAGCATCACTGAGACTTAGCTCCTTTCATTTGTAACTTTCTGTTCCAAAGGAGGAGTGGGACACCAGCAGTCTGGGAATCCCTGTCCCATTCCTCGCTGCACTGTGAGGACAAACCCAGGACGTGGCTGCTTGCTCTTCACTGGTGCCGTTAATACATGACAAGGCAGGGCAACTTTCTGCTCTGTAACTTATTTCCACTAGTATGATCAGAGAGATCTTGGAAGTGATAAACCTTCTTCCCAAAAGCAATGCCTTCATATTTTTATCATTTTTAGAGCGATATTAACTTAGATGTTTACATAGCTCACCTTAAAAACCCCCTCACTTTCAACACAGTTTTTCCATGTTCTGCAAAAAGCTTTTGTTTGTACAGTGAAAAGTGACTATCTAAACATTTACTATAATACATTAAGGTAACAGCCTGAAGTTTCTTACCCATATGAGAAAGCATCGTTTGACCTCCATTTTGAAATAACTGAAGCTGCTAATCCAGCCAATAGAGCAGTACAGTCAAAAAACATATGAAAAGAATCTGATATTAGACCTAAACTGGAAGAGAACAGGAAAAAAGTGTTATGTTCCATATGCTACATGTTGAGCATGAAAAAAAAAAACCCACAGACATTAATCTTTTACACACTAGCAGAACACACTGTGTTTCTATGCTTCAGGCATGGTTTTGCTAGCACAGAGGAGAAATCCACACTTGATCACCAACAAATATATGATGCCAAAACTGCTTTTGTCAGCTTAGGGAGGGCACTTTGGAAGAGTGCTTGGCAAAAAAATCCTCATACCATATGATTTTGGTAATAGTGAAAGGTGATTTCCACTGACACAAACCAAAATCCCTGGAGTAGATGTATCCACAGCCACATCTCTCATCAACATAATTCAACCTTAAATCTTTGCCTTAGCAGTGGCAAGGCACTGACTAGAAGATACACACCTCTGACATCTAGAGGCTGAAGGAATCAGAGGCTGAAAGAGCACATCTTAAATGGCTTATTTCAAAGACCAATGTCAACATTGATTGACAAACACAGTTAAAGTAAACCAGCATGCTGAAAAGTTCAAAGCAACTTAAATTAGTTCATGAGTTAGCTAGTCAGTAGAACTCATATCATTTTGTAGGCTACAGGTAAACTGGAGTTAACACTACACACAAGAGTTGCCAAAGTTTACCAGATTACTCATGAACAGGTTCTGTAAGTCTGCAGGGAAGTACATGCATTGAAACAAAAAAATTGCTTCATATTTTGAAAGACATTTGATACAGAGGTACTGCTGGGCACTTGTTACTCAATAGTCCCAAAAGTTCCATTTTCCAGTTGTTTGGTTATCTAAGAATAATTACACGCACAACTCAGTTCTTGGAAACTGAAGCACAAGAAGCAAGTATTGGTTTAACAAGTTCTAGAGGATAGACACAAATTCACATTGAAGTCAAATAAAAGTTTCATTAGCCAAAGTTCCAACCACTTCACATTAAAAAGCCAAACCATTTTTAGCCTTACTGAAAACAATTACAAGAGTAATCTTAAGTGTTTCAGATGAAACACTGAATGGTGGAAGAAGTGGGTTTGAAGGAGAGGAAAGAGAACAAGTGTCTTGCTCTGTATAGTTACATATATACTTTATGGACACATACAGAGTTATACATACACACAACTGTAACATTTAAGGCAGAGGGATAATAGCATGGTAAATTGTCCTTAGGTGCTGTAGCCACCACAGCAGGACAGATGAAGCTGTTCTGAACAAACTTTAAAACAAGACCCATAGGCTGGATGCCTACGAAGCACCAAAATGGAATTCACTATCAAATTCTTGAAGGGGTTTAGTGACATCTTCCCCCTCCCCAAAACCAGGTGACATCTTTAGGGAAACAGGTCATTTTAGGTTTGTTTCTGAGCAGTTAAGAAGATCCAGTGAGGAAAAAAAAAAACCACAAAACACACCAAACATTCAGGTAGAAGGTAACTATGAAATGGAAGGAATAAGCATGGCTGAACAGAGAGAGCTACTGCTTTCCAAGGTGTTTGGGTTTTGGTGGGGTTTTTTTCTTTTGTTTTTTGTTTTTTTTTAAATAAAGTCTTCTGGAAAAGAGAAGTGAATAAGGACTGCTACTCTAACAAAATCCTATACAAGTTCTAAAACCAGAAATCATACAGCAAGTTACCATGGAACTGTGCTCACACCTGCAAATCTCACTAAGGCAAGACTTACCTTAAGTGCAACACCAATACAGCTGTGCTGCTTTCAAGACCTAAGCTAACAATTCCAGGTAGCCAGAGGCATGTGGATTTATCAGCAAGGGTCAGCAGACCACATCTGCAACGCAATTCACCTCGTGGCATAACCATGTTTTGTATCATAGGTACAGCTACAAGTGACTGAGCTGCACAAATGGCAGGAAGCCTGGTAAGAGACCAATCTCATTTCATCTGAGGCTTTTTTAAAGTGACCTGTAAAGTAACAAGACCTTAGAAATAAGGGGTGCAAAGTGATTACTAAAGTAATCAAGGGATCCAGTCAATGACCAGCAATACAGGGAACCACAGCAACACAGGATGCATGCAAGAACTCCTGTTAGAACCAGACACATCATCCAGAGTATAAACTAGTAGAAACCCTGTACTCAAATACACTGTGTCTAAATAAAGACACTTCCACAGCTTATTTAGTTTAACATCAAATTAAACAAATGTGCACATGTAGCAAATTTCAACCTTAAACAAGCAAACAAGCTCTCAGCCAGCAAACTCGTGACCAGTGACAGAACTCAAGGAAACACCATGAAGCTGAGTCAGGGGAGGTTTAGATTAGACATTAGGAAAAGGTTTTTCACCCAGAGGGTGGCTGAGCACTAGAACAGGCTCCCCAGGGAAGTAGTCGCAGCACCAAGCCTGACAGAGTTCAAGAAGCATTTGGACAACACTCTTACGTGAGTTCAGAAACAATCTATTTGGCAAACAAAAGCTCAGGAGAATTTCTCATGTGAGGAGCAAGGGAAGTGTGTCTTCAGAATGACAAAATAATTTTCCCTAGGGCGTTCCTTGTTTGCTTGTTACATGTTTGCTCTTCCAAGGCATGACCTGTCTGCAGTGACTGAAGACATTCCTCATCATGTTCTCTGCTACCACTGTCTACTAAAGAAGTGCTTGCTAAGACACTGTTTTGTCATAGCCCAAAATCTAGGCTTAGAGATACTTAAAACTAGTTCTATAAACAAAAGGTTCAACTAATGGCTATACAGCAAATTCTAATTCTTAATCTCAAATATGAACAAAAATAACTGTCTTCTGAATTCCAGTATGCCAGATTCTTCAGTGACAAAGTTCTCTAGGTGTCACTCAAGTTTCTCAGCTTAGTTATCTCATATACAGGACTTTTTAAGGTCACACTACCAAAAAAAATTGTTATACTTAAAAGGCAGCCATCAGAACAAAGTCACGTGAACACAAAGCTCTTTATATCAGACCAGCTAATATTGACATCTGCTCAGTTATTAGAAAAAAAAAATCCATACTCAAATAGACAGACTGTGCATACAATAACCCTCACACAACTGCAAAGTGAATCAACATCAAAGCCAAAACCAAACACATTCAAAATGGTCTGGGTGCTGCCAAGATAAGTCTGTGCCCATGACAGCACTGCATGCTCACTGGTATCACAGCAGCAATTACTGTAATTAAGGTTAAGGATTTTGTAGTGTCATTTGAGAGATTCAGAACAACACGGCAAATATTAGGATGCAACTGTTTCCAAATTTACATTGCTGCATTCACTCAAGACTTTCAAGAGCTCCAGTAATTTGTGTCCATATTACAGCTTTTGGTAAAGAGCACAGTGCTGGACTTAAATGACATTTCCATGCCAGTCCACTCCGATCTGAACTATTAACAGAAACTGAAACATCATCTGAATAAAACAACTTCTCTACCATTAATGAAGCATGATGGAAATACGAGCACCATTGCCTGTTCTCTACCTTTATACTGTACACCAGCACTGAAGTTATTCTGCATTTCCACTTGTATTTCGCTACAGATTTTTCAGGAGCAACTTAGTCAAGTCTCTTCCATTTTTTTCCACCCTTGTGAATTTTTGTGCTATGTAAAGTACCACTCAGCTGTACAAGAATCCTGTTTCTCCCTCGAGACAAGGATGTTTGAGGCAGCGACATCCACATATCAACCTACAGATGAAGCCACACTCCCTAAAAGAGGGTCTCTGTGGCAGGCGGCAGCTACAGCCCCCGAGTCCCGTAAATCAGGCCAAGGCCAGGCTCCTCCTCAGCAAAGCACCGAACATAACAGCAATTCCAAACAGCATTCCTCCGCAACGCGCCCAGTCGCGGCCCCCGGCCGGAGCGCCTCCCCCGCGTCGCCGGGACCCGGCAGAGGGGATGGTGGAGCCGGTCGCTGCCCACGAGAGCGGTCCCGGTCGGGGGAAGCTGCCCAGCGGCCCCCAAGGCTCTGCCGAGCGGCCCCTCCGGACGGCGGGACAGGAGGCCCGGCCCCGCCGAGAGCAGACGTGGCACTGGCCGGGCGGGACGCGCCGCTTCCTGCGCGCTGCAGCCGCGCTCGCCCCGCCGCGCCCCCGTACCTGTTACTCCAGATGCCGTAGAGCAGCTCCACGAAGGCGAAGGAGAGGTTGAGACAGAGGAAGGAGAAGAGGTTGCGGGAAGTCTTGTCCGCCAGGATAGACC